>CM077158.1:228666525-228842584 GCA_039583875.1 Platanthera guangdongensis
TATGCCGTCGTTGAGTGGTTCGACAATCAAACATTCACACCCTATCATATATCGCGTAAGCATAACAGGAAACCCCTACATATATATCTATAACATATCCTATTAATCAGAGGTTCTAGGGCCGAAGCCTTATGCTTTATAAAAGCCCGTGGGCTATACATGTACTACAATAAGTCTCTCACACACTCTCTCTTCTAAACTGCTCGGCGGTACTCACGTCTCTAAACACTGGAGACGGCGGGGTGCCTCTGCTCGAGTAGACCTAGCTGCTGGCGTAATCTCCTGCGGCAGCGGGTCACTACGGTGCTCCACCTCCTGTGAATGGTTAATCAAATAACCGTTAGTCACAGAGCTAAGTGAATCAAATCTCCTCCCCGGATCCACATCCTGGGGACGAGCACGCACCCACCCAACAAAAGTAAATAGCCGAAGCAAGAGAGTGTTATCACAACATTTCATATATGAACAACTAGGAGCAATTATAAAGAGTGCAGTATAACCGGAAAAAGCAGCCAATAACATAAAACGGTTATAGCAAGGCTCTACTAGCTCATCAGCACAACAGGTTTTCATATCTTGAATTCTATCGCAGGCATTCACAGCCGCGCACACAAACCGCAGGCATTCATAGTCGCGCACACAAACCGCAGGCATTCATAGCGCGCATAAAAAAAACCGCAGGCATTCATAGCCCGCACACAAACCTATGTCGACATAGTTTGGACCGCTTCTGTTCCAGCAGGGTAGCGAGCCCGCGGGCCTCACCGATGTGGCCGTCGGTGACAGTGGCCAGTCCTGCCACTTCTGGGGGTGATCGTACCGCACAACCCCAGGCCCTCACGTACAACCTTGTGTACTCTTGGATGTGAGCGACATCCGGCGAATCATTTTGGCCGACCAGCGGAGGAAAACCGACGGGAATATAACGGCCGGTCACCCGTGGTACTCATCTCCCTGTCGCCTTGAGTCGTCAACCTTGCCGCACCGGTACGAACGGTCTGCGGAAGGGACTGACCCGCCACCATTTCACCGCAAGCAATTTACAATCAATCAAACAATTGCAAACAATATAACATCGGGTCTACGACGGCCTGCCTTACTAGGCTTACACTTCGGGCATCGGCACTTTGCTCTACTTTCGACAAGGAGCGTGGGAGCGCTTTATTTGGGGCTAGACCTGGAGGACTACCTCAACTCCGGTTATCCCCAACTAAGGCTCAACCTAAACAACAACTGCTCGTCAGAGCAGGACCCGGGAATATAAAAGTAAATTGCGATAAGATCAAGTGCGGTGGTTATGCTGCTTATTTAAAGTGCTGGAAAGAAATGTGACCAGTACAAGACTAGAGTAGTATTGAAATAAGCTTGACCAGTACGAGACTGGAGTAGTACTGAAATGAAAGTAATGAAATAATCTTGACCAGTACGAGACTGGAGTAGTACTGAATTGAAAGTACTGAACTGAAAAGAATAAAGGAACTGGACCAGTGCAAAACTGGAATAATCATAAAGAAAATGGTTAGTAGTCCAATCACTCCATACAGGAGGCTTCAGTTCCATCTCCGTTCTCAGGAGAGATTTTTCAGTTCCATCCCAGTTTTTAATAAGGTTTCCTTGGGTTACACCTTTATTAAGATCCGATTATGAGTTGGTTGCGCCTTATTAACCACGGCTTAATCGGATTGGGGCTTATCAGGAGTTATACTTTCATTATTCGTCAAGAATAATTCATAACTCACCACTCGTACTCTCATCTTCCGAGCGTGCCCAAATCGCCCGAGAGTCGAGGCGCTCGACAGTTTTCATGAAATCTCGAAACACCCGGAGCTTGGTCACTTGCCTCGGCCACTCTCGTCGATATGAAACTTATTCAAATTAGAGAGGATAGTCGCGCGCTCCAATTTTCATTTTCGAAGAAAACGAGCGTAATAATATCGAGCGCGGTCCTAGGCTTCCATATTTTGGAAAAATATCAAAACTTATCCCATGAGCTCAAATTTTGATACAACCCTATATGGATATAAAAGAGCATAGAAAATTTTCATAATTTTTCAAAGAGTTTGGCCCTTTAATTTGGCCAAATAAGTTTAATTGGGCTTTTAAAAATAACAAATCAACACCAAAAATTCTCAAATTTTTGTGGAGGAAGCCCTCAATAAGGGGAACAGTTTTCATGTTCAAATCTTTCTCCCTAGGGGCCTATTTTTGCCTCAAAAAAAACAAACCCATTACTTAATTATAATATTATAAATATTATAATTAAGATATTTATATAATATATATAATATATTATTATATATAAATATATAAAATGACTGTAGATCATCTCCCCCCCGCTGCTGTACGTATCCCGCGCCCTTACGGGCTTCTCCGCCGCCGGCCGGCCACCGGCCGGCCGTGGCTCCACCACCGGCCAACCCGCCGGTGGTGGGCGCTCCCTCGGCGGTGGTCCGGCGGCCTGCCGCCGCCGGCCGCCGCCGAGCATTTTTTCTTAAAAATGGACGGGAGGGGAGGGGGTGACGGCGGCGGCTCTCCGGCCGCCGGAGCGCCATGCAAGACGTCCAAAATGGAGAAGTGAGGAGGGAGAAAGCTTCCACCTGAGTTTGGCGGCTTGGGAGGGGCCGGCTTGGTCGGACATGGCTCAAGGTGGTGGAGGAGGGGAGGAGGAGCTCCGGCTTGGCTTTTCCGGCCACCTGAGCTCCGACAGAGGGTAAAACAGGGGGGAGGGGGTTCTCTGAGAGCTGTGAGGGAAAGTGAGGGGGTTGGGGTCCTTTTATAGGGATGGGGAGGGGGAGATTCCCTCCCATTGGGTGGTGTGGGACTAATCCCTCCTTAGGGAGGGATTAATCCCACCCTCCAGCTGTCCAAGGACAGCTGGAGGTCTCTCATTTTCTCTCATGTGGGGAAAATGGATGAGGCCCCTTTGTGGGCTTGGGCCTTTAGGTGGGAAAGAGAGAGATAGGGAGAGAAAAGAAATGGGTGGGCCTCCACTTGAACTTTGGGAAGCTTGCTGGTTGGGGCCATGGAAAGTGAGGGGGAGTATGAGTCATCCTCCTTTGGAGAGAAGGTGGGCCCCTCATTTGGAGAAAAATCAAAAAGTGGATTTTTAGGAGGGTTTGACCAAGTCAACCCTGGGGTGGGTCCCCCTTGCTGGTCAAAGTCAAAGTGGGTCCAAGTCGTCGGGGTCGGGTCAAAGTTCGTGTGTCGTGTCATAATCGGTGTACACACTTTTTTCGGTGCACGACTATGCTTGATTTGACCACGGGTTGACCAATTGTCATCGAAATTGACCGGGACGACTTCCGTTGACTTCGTATTGACCACACGAGTCTAACGCCACTGACTGGGGTTGAATCGGAGTCCGTTTGACGAAAGTCCGAAATTTGCGCGTCGCAGCGTGCTAAAATGGTCGAAATGTGTAAAATTGTCGTTAGACCTCGGAGTCCAACTGAACGAGTTCCGATGCGCTCGTATTGACTATACGAGGCCACAGGAATTGACAGAACTCAATTCAGAGTTCTCTAGCTCTATTTCCCGCTTAGGGTTATTTCCCACCTGGTCATGGGTAGGGTTCGGGCCACTTTTATTGGGCCCACTAAGGCTCTGGTGGCCCAATAAAAGGCGGGATGTTACAATCCAATAAAAATAAAAGGATTTTCGTCCCCAAAAAATTTGCTTGAAGTAGGGGGAAAAAGTAACATACCTGGGGAAAGAGCTCTGAGTGCTTTTCTCGGAGGAGTGCTTCAGGTTCCCATGTGAACTCTTCTCGTCCACAGTTTGACCATAGCACCTTAACCATCGGAATGGTTTTGTTCCGTAGTGTCTTCACCTTGTAATCTATTACTCTGACGGTTCGAGCCGGACGGATCTATCTGACAGTAGTTGCGCCGGAGGGGTAGGAAGGTACTGCTCTGGTTGCCGGAGGACTCGTCTCAAGGAAGAGACATGAAACACATTATGAAGATTCCCCAACTCTGGGGGTAAGGCTAAACGATAGGCGACGGGGCCAACACGCTCTATCACCGGATAGGGGCCCAAGAAGCGGGGATCTAACTTTTTCTGCTTCCTCAACCGGGAGACACCATGCATGGGTTTTATTTTCAGAAACACCATTTCCCCCACGCTGAACTCCACCGGTCGGTGTCGCGCATCATAGTACTTAGCCTGCCGGCTCTGCGCTTCCCGCATTCGCTCCTGAATCAGCCGTATCGCTGTCGTAGTGTCATCGATGTAAGCCACTCCCAAGGCTTTCGGGTCCTCTTCCTGAGCCCAAGTCAACGGTGTTCGGCAACGCCTTCCATACAATGCCTCGTACGGAGCCATCTTAATACTAGCCTGGTAGCTGTTATTGTACGAAAATTCGACTAACGACAACAGCTGCTCCCACGGCTCATTGTGCTCCACTATGCACAGTCGAAGAAGATCCTCCATCGTCTGGTTCGTCCTCTCCATCTGTCCGTCTGTCTGTGGGTGGAAGGCAGTGCTGAAGGCCAACTTGGTTCCCAAATATGCCTGCACCCGCCTCCATTCCTTAGATGTGAAACGACCGTCACGATCAGACACGATGGACTTTGGTACTCCGTGAAATCGTACCACTTGTTCTAGGAACATCCTGGCCAGGATATCTACTCCGTCACCCTGTCGGTTTGGAATGAACCGCGCTACCTTGGTGAGTCGATCTACGACCACCCATATTGAGTCATTCCCAGCACGGGATCGAGGTAGGCCGTGGACGAAGTCCATGGAGATGTCTTTGAACTTCCATTCTGGTATCGGCAGGGGCTGCAATAGGCCTCCTGGACTGCGACATTCAGCTTTGACCTTCTGACAGGTCTGGCACCGGGCCACGAAGTCGGTGACATCTCTCTTCATTCTGGGCCAGTAAATGGTCTTACGCAAGTCCACGTACATCTTAACTACGCCAGGGTGAATCGAGTACCTCGACTGATGGGCCTCTTGCAGAATTTCCCCACGAATCCCTCCAGTAGCGGGAACAATATGCGATGCTTGAATTGTAGAATCCCATCATGCAAGTTATAATCCTCCTGTGCCCCTCCTTGCAGAGATCGGATGATCGACATTACCTCTGGGTCGATCTTCTGGGCTTCTCGTATCCGGTCCCGGATATCGCATTGGATCTCCATCCAATACAGCTGAGAATAGTACTCTTCCGGATCTCTTCGGGCAACCAGGGTAATCTCCAAGTCTATCAAAGACTGGAAAAGTTCCTTAGGGATCTGCTCCATCCAACTCCCGACTATCGCAGGCTGGCGGCTCAAGGCGTCAGCGACTCTATTAGCCTTCCCGGGGTGATATTGGAGAGTGAAGTCGTAATCGCATAAGAATTCCAACCATCGGCGCTGCCAGAGATTCAACTCTTTCTGCGTGAAAATATACTTGAGGCTCTTGTGGTCGGAGAAGATCTCACATTTTACTCCGTACAGATAATGCCTCCAGATTTTAAGGGCGAAGACGACGGCGCCCAACTCTAAATCGTGTGCTGCGTAGTTTAATTCATGCAGCTTTAATTGCCGCGAAGCGTAGGCCACTACCTTACCATGCTGCATTAGGACTGCTCCCAATCCTTTCAGGGAGGCATCAGTGTAGATTTGAAATCCCTCGGTCCCTGAAGGAATCGTAAGGATTGGCGCGGAAGTCAGACGCTTCTTCAGTTCGATGAACGCAGCCTCGCACTCCGGCGTCCATCGAAATACGGCGTCCTTCTTGGTGAGAGCAGTCAGGGGTAGGGCAATCTTGGAAAATCCCTCGACAAACTTCCTGTAGTATCCGGCAAGGCCGAGGAAACTCCGGATATCCGCAGCCGTCCTGAGTGGCGGCCAATTTTGTACTGCCTGGATCTTGGCTTGGTCCACTGCCACTCCTTCCTTGTTTATCGTGTGGCCCAAGAATCAAACTTATTCTAGCCAAAATTAGCACTTACTGAATTTGGCGAAGAGAGAGTGCTCCCGGAGCTTTAATAGAACCATCTGCAGGTGTCGGGTATGGTCCGTCTTGGTCTTCGAGTAGATTAGGATATCGTCTATAAAGACGATGACAAAGTGATCCAAGAAGGGTTCGAAGACTCTATTCATCAGGGCCATGAAGGCGGAGGGAGCATTGGTGAGCCCGAAGGGCATCACTAGGAACTCGTAAAGACCGTATCAGGAGCTGAAGGCAGTCTTAGGAATATCTTCCTCTCGGATCCGAAGCTGATAATAGCCGGACCTCAGGTCCATTTTGGAGAATACCGAAGCACCTTGTAACTGATCGAACAGTCCGTCGATCCTAGGAAGGGGATACGTGTTGCGTACAGTAAGCTTATTTAGCTCCCTATAGTCGATGCATAGTCGCAGAGTCCCGTCCTTCTTCTTGACGAAAAGTACCGGGGCTCCCCAGGGCGAGGAACTTGGACGGACGAATCCAGCATCTATTAGTTCTTGTAGCTGGATCTTTAGTTCAGTCAGCTCCCTTGGGGCCATCCGGTAGGGGGCTCGCGATACTGGACGTGCTCCGGACACGAGCTCGATCTGGAAGTCGACCTCTTGCTGAGGTGGCAATCCCGGGAGGGACTCAGGGAAGATATCTGGAAAGTCTCGGACTACTGGGACCTTGGCGAGCGCCTGGGTCTTATTTTCCATCTCGAAATAAATAAGGAATACTTCATCCTTCTGACGGACTGACTTCACCATCTGTGTAGAAGTCAAGATAATACGCGAGACAGATGGCACACCTGTCAACGCGACGCTCTGGCCATTTGGATTCTGTAGCCGGACTTCTCGCGTGGAACAGTTTATCTGGGCTTGGTGCTCGGCCAGCCAGTCCATTCCCAGAATTATGTCAAACCCAGTTATAGCTAGGATGGTTGCGTAGATTTCAAACTCTACCTCTCCCAGCGTAGCCTGGAACGAACACTTTTCGGTGGATGTCATATCCGACCCGTCTGGTAAACAGATTCGTATGGACAGTCTGGTTGAGCGAATAACATTTCCCTTTGTTGCGATGAAATCGTGGAAGACGAAAGAATGAGTCGCTCCTGTGTCAAAAAGGGTTTTGGCAGGGTGACCTTCTACCAACAAGATTCCTGACGTTATAGGAAAACATATAGATATATATCATCCAACTAATATACATATATATATATATATATGAAATATACAACAATAGTGGAAGATCTGATATCTTCTATCGCCTAAGATATATACCTATGACTACGTTAGGGGCTGGTCCATGCTGCAGGTCCAGTGCATAGGCCTCCTAGGGAGCTGCTCGGCCCTGCTGGCCTCTCCTGCCAGCTCGGCCTCTACAGCCTCTTTGACCCTATCCCCGTGCCGGCTGTCCACCCTGGACTGCTCCTAGTCCTGGTCTCCCTATCGCCTGAGGGCAGAAGGCACTCATATGTCCCGGCTGCTGACATAAGAAGCAGTTCCCTGCGAAGGGAACATCTCGTCGGGCCACTAGTGGGGGCTGTGGAGCTGGAGCTGGTCTACTGTCTTGCTGTGCAGCTGGGGGTGCTGGGGGTGCTGGGGTGCTGGTGGGCGCCTATAAGGCAGCCTGCGGCGTCGCTGTCTGCTCTCTCTATCCTGTCTATGGGGAGCGACTCCAACGTCTCGCCTCTGGTCTCGAGGAAGCTCTACTTGACCTCTGCGCCGCTGAGCCACCATCTACTGGTCCAACTCTAGAGCTGCCGCATGGGTGGCTATGGTGTGGAAGGTGGCCTGAGAGAGCATAATCAAGGACTGCCTCAGGTCGTCTCGTAGTCCTCGGTAGAACCGAGAAGCCCTATCCCTGTCGGAGGCAGCCAGGTTCCCGGCGAAGCGTGCCAGGTGTATGAACTCTCTCTCATACTCTGCCACAGTGCGGTTGCCCTGTCGGATGAGCAGGAACCTCTCTTGCAGCGCGGCTCGGTCTGCATCTGTGATGAAAAATTCTAGCAGAGCCACGGAGAACTCGCCCCAAAGGATCGTGCTCATCGGCCGACCTCGGAAGGTAGAGTGACTAGACGCTCTCCACCAATCCCTCGCATATCCCTCCAAGAGGGTCACCACCAAAGAGACTGCTGCCACAGCTGCGCACATCATCCCTACCAACAGCTCCTCCACTCGCTCCACCCACTCCTCTACCTGAATGGCCGTCTCTGTACCCCTGAAAGGGGGAGGCCACAGTCCTCAAAAAGTCGTCAGCAGATCTGTGGGTGCGGTCATCTCCCGCGGTGGCTGTGCCAGGGCATCTCGGAAAGTCGCTAGTATAGCCGTCAGTGTCTGCCCTATATCTGACTCGGCAAACGG
The DNA here is from genome assembly GCA_039583875.1 of Platanthera guangdongensis. NCBI lineage: Eukaryota > Viridiplantae > Streptophyta > Magnoliopsida > Asparagales > Orchidaceae > Platanthera > Platanthera guangdongensis. The sequence goes on from CM077158.1 coordinate 228,674,811, forward strand.
TACGGCTGCGGGAGCAACCGGGTCTGGTGGTGGGGTAGCTGGAACGTATCCTCTGGACGAGGATCCCCCGTTACTGTACTCCGGTATCTGGAGAAGTAACATGAAAGAGTCAGTATTTTGCAAAAGTAAGGGAATTTGCAAAAAACGAAAACCCAAGCTTAAAACAATGGTGTATGGGCGTACTAACGCACAGTCTAGAATCCCTAAGCCTCTACACTAGGGTCCACCAGGCTTCCACTGCAAGGTTCGTCCCGAACCTAGAACGAAGCGAGGGACGGAGGGATCCTGAGACTGCTCCACAAGGACGAATCGTGATCGCTCTGATCCATTTGTAGTACCCCCCCCCCAACCTTTTGCCCGGGTCGGGCCGGAGGGGTACTACTGGCCCAAGACGTCCACCCAGGGCTCATAGGGGAAACAATCCACCCTATTCAAGCACTAGATGACCGTCTTGAGTGGTTCGAATCATAACATTCACAACCCATCAGAATATAGCGGAAGCATTAACAAGAAACCACTACATATATATATAACATATCATATTAATACAGAGGTTCTAGGGCCGAAGCCTTATGCGTTTATAAAAGCCTGTGGGCTATACATGTACTACATAAGTCTCTCACACACTCTCTCTTCTAAACTGCTCGGCGGTACTCACGTCTCTAAACATCGGAGACGACGGGGGTGCCTCTGCTCGAGTAGACCTAGCTGCTGGCGTAATCTCCTGCGGCAGTGGGTCACTACGGTGCTCCACCTCCTGTGAATGGTTAATCAAATAACCGTTAGTCACAGAGCTAAGTGAAATCAAATCTCCTCCCCGGATCCACATCCTGGGGACGATCACACATCCACCCAACAAAAGTAAATAGCCGAAGCAAGAGAGGGTTATCACAACATTTCATATATGAACAACTAGGAGCAATTATAAAAGAGTGCAGTATAACCGGAAAAAGCAGCAATAACATAAAACGGTTATAGCAAGGCTCTACTAGCTCATCAGTACAACAAGTTTTCATATCTTGAATTCTATCGCAGGCATTCACAGCCGCGCACACAAACCGCAGGCATTCATAGCCGCGCACACAAACCGCAGGCATTCATAGCCACGCACACAAACCGCAGGCATTCATAGCCGCGCACACAAACCCTATGTCGACATAGTTTGGACCGCTTCTGTTCCAGCAGGGTAGCGAGCCCCGCGGGCCTCACCGATGTGGCCGTTGGTGACAGTGGCCAGTCCTGCCACTTCTGGGGGTGATCGTACCGCACAACCCCAGGACCTCACGTACAATCTTGTGTACTCTTGGATGTGAGCGACATCCGGCGAATCATTTTGGCCGACCAGCGGAGGAAAACCCGACGGGGAATATAACGGCCGGTCACCCGTGGTACTCATCTCCCTGTCGCCTTGAGTCGTCAACCTTGCCGCACCGGTACGAACGGTCTGCGGAAGGGACTGACCCGCCACCATTTCACCGCAAGCAATTTACAATCAATCAAACAATTGCAAACAATATAACATCGGGTCTACGACGGCCTGCCTTACTAGGCTTACACTTCGGGCATCAACACTTTGCTCTACTTTCGACAAGGAGCGTGGGAGCGCTTTATTTGGGGCTAGACCTGGAGGACTACCTCAACTCCGGTTATCCCCAACTAAGGCTCAACCTAAACAACAACTGCTCGTCAGAGCAGGACCCGGGAATACAAAAGTAAATTGCGATAAGATCAAGTGCGGTGGTTATGCTGCTTATTTAAAGTGCTGGAAAGAAATGTGACCAGTACAAGACTGGAGTAGTATTGAAATAAGCTTGACCAGTACGAGACTGGAGTAGTACTGAAATGAAAGTAATGAAATAATCTTGACCAGTACGAGACTGGAGTAGTACTGAATTGAAAGTACTGAACTGAAAAGAATAAAGGAACTGGACCAGTGTAAAACTGAAATAATCATAAAGAAAATGGTTAGTAGTCCAATCACTCCATACAGGAGGCTTCAGTTCCATCTCCGTTCTCAGGAGAGATTTTTCAGTTCCATCCCAGTTTTTAATAAGGTTTCCTTGGGTTACACCTTTATTAAGATCCGATTATGAGTTGGTTGCGCCTTATTAACCACGGCTTAATCGGATTGGGGCTTATCAGGAGTTATACTTTCATTATTCGTCAAGAATAATTCATAACTCACCACTCGTACTCTCATCTTCCGAGCGTGCCCAAATCGCCCGAGAGTCGAGGCGCTCGACAGTTTTCATGAAATCTCGAAACACCCGGAGCTTGGTCACTTGCCTCGGCCACTCTCGTTGATATGAAACTTATTCAAATTAGAGAGGATAGTCGCGCGCTCCAATTTTCATTTTCGAAGAAAACGAGCGTAATAATATCGAGCGCGGTCCTAGGCTTCCATATTTTGGGAAAAATATCAAAACTTATCCCCATGAGCTCAAATTTTGATACAACCCTTATGTGGATATAAAATGAGCATAGAAAAATTTTCATAATTTTTCAAAGAGTTTTGGCCCTTTAATTTGGCCAAATAAAGTTTAATTGGGCTTTTAAAAATACCAAATCAACACCAAATATTCTCAAAATTTTTGTGCAGGAAGCCATCAATAAGGGGAACAGTTTTCATGTTCAAATCTTTCTCCCTAGGGGCTATTTTTGCCTCAAAAAAACAAACCCATTACTAATTATAATATTATAAATATTATAATTAAGATATTTATATGATATATTATATATATAAATATATAAAATGACTGTAGATCATCTCCCCCCCGCTGCTGTACGTATCCGCGCCCTTACGGGGCTTCTCCGCCGCCGGCCGGCCACCGGCCGGCCGTGGCTCCACCACCGGCCAACCCGCCGGTGGTGGGCGCTCCCTCCGGCGGTGGTCCGGCGGCCTGCCGCCGCCGGCCGCCGCCGGAGCATTTTTTCTTAAAAATGGACGGGAGGGGAGGGGATGACGGCGGCGGCTCTCCGGCCGCCGGGAGCGCCATGCAAGACGTCCAAAATGGAGAAGGAGGAGGGAGAAAGCTTCCACCTGAGTTTGGCGGGCTTGGGAGGGGCCGGCTTGGTCGGACATGGCTCAAGGTGGTGGAGGAGGGGAGGAGGAGCTCCGGCTTGGCTTTTTCCGGCCACCTGAGCTCCGGCAGAGGGTAAAACAGGGGGAGGCGGTTGCTCTGAGAGCTGTGAGGGAAAGTGAGGGGGTTGGGGTCCTTTTATAGGGAGGGGGAGGGGGAGATTCCCTCCCATTGGGTGGTGTGGGACTAATCCCTCCTTAGGGAGGGATTAATCCCACCCTCCAGCTGTCCAAGGACAGCTGGAGGTCTCTCATTTTCTCCCATGTGGGGAAAATGGATGAGGCCCCTTTGTGGGCTTGGGCCTTTAGGTGGGAAAGAGAGAGATAGGGAGAGAAAAGAAATGGGTGGGCCTCCACTTGAACTTTGGGAAGCTTGCTGGTTGGGGGCCCATGGAAAGTGAGGGGGAGTATGGGCCATCCTCCTTTGGAGAGAAGGTGGGCCCCTCATTTGGAGAAAAATCCAAAAGTGGATTTTTAGGAGGGTTTGACCAAGTCAACCCTGGGGTGGGTCCCCCTTGCTGGTCAAAGTCAAAGTGGGTCTAAGTCGTCGGGGTCGGGTCAAAGTTCGGGTGTCGTATCATAATCGGTGTACGCACGCTTTTCGGTGCACGACTATGCTTGATTTGACCACGGGTTGACCAATTGTCATCGAAATTGATCGGGACGACTTCCGTTGACTTCGTATTGACCACACGAGTCTAACGCCACTAACTGTGGTTGAATCGGAGTCCGTTTGACGAAAGTCCGAAATTTGCGCGTCGCAGCGTGCTAAAATGGTCGAAATGTGTAAAATTGTCGTTAGATCTCGGAGTCCAACTGAACGAGTTCCGATGCGCTCGTATTGACTATACGAGGCCACAGGAACTGACAGAACTCAATTCAGAGTTCTCTAGCTCTATTTCCCGCTTAGGGTTATTTCCCACCGGGTCATGGGTAGGGTTCGGGCCACTTTTATTGGGCCCACTAAGGCTCTGGTGGCCCAATAAAAGGCGGGATGTTACAGAGCAACCTTAGCTGGAGTCATCTTCTTTAACTTTCTTTTCTTAGACCCAGAGTCTTCTGACTCATCTGAATCTGTGTTAACATCTGACTGCTCTTCAGACTGATCATATAAAGTATCAATTTGTATATATATATCAGTATGATCATCCAACTGATCCTCTTGCTGTGTATAAACATTATCTACATTAGCTTCTACTTCCATATCTTCATTAAGAAGATCATCAAAATTTGGCATAGGGGATTCATCCCATGCAAAAGTAGGAGGGGAAAAAGCCTGCTCCATAATATCTACTATATTATCAGTTATTATAGGTTGTGAGGTAGAATCAAAACTGGTAGAAATAACTTGTAAAAACTGTTCTAAGACAAAAGTATTAACATGAGCAGTATAACAGACTATACCTCTAGAAGGATCCGTTTCAAAAGCTGGTGCTGGTAAACTAACAATATAACAGTGTAGTAAATCACAATCTAATAATAAATAATATATATCAACTGTGGGATGAATGATAACATCACCAATAGTGATGACTTCTGGTTCTGCAACCAATACATCCTTAACTGAAATCATTTCTGAATCTGAAACAAAAACTGTTGCTGCTGCTGTAACTGCTTCTGTAATTGCTGTGACTGGAACTGCAATATTTGGAGCTTCTTCATGAAACATGTAACGCCCTTAGCCGATACAACATGACGATATCACGGATCCGCTCTATGTGACGCTACCGGGCTGCAGCCCAAGCAACCCAACCCCTCTCCAGCCCACTGTCGGGTTGTTGGTGGCAAAACCTCCCTTTGATAAGCGAACTCGATCGTTTAGTTGGGCCGTACGGAGACTTCCCAGGAGGTCACCCATCCCAGTACTACTCTCGCCCAAGCACACTTAACTATGGAGTTCCTTCACTTCTCATCACCAATCGTGTAACACCCCAAATCCCAAAAGTGGGTGCAGGCTGGGCAATACGGCCTGGGACACGGGCATGTCCCAAGCCGTGTCCTGCTCTGTGCACTTGAGTGCGACTCGAGTGGGTCTCAAGTGAGTCTCGAGTGTCTCTCGAGTGAGGCATACGACCTAGGACACGGGCATGTCCTAGGCAGTGTCCTCCTCCGGGTCGACGAACTCCGCTCGACGAAATACGCTCGACGATTCTCGAGAGGCAAGTCAAGTTGGGTACACGGCCTATGACACGGGCGTGTCAGAGGCCGTGTCCTTCTCTATTTATGGCCTGGGCTGTGAACACGGGTTGGACACGTGCATGTCGTAAGCCGTGTATGGCACACGAGCGTGTCACATGGCCGTGTCCTAGTCGGGTTAAGTTGGTTCCTTTGCCGCTTAAGGAACATGGCCTGTGACACGGGTGTGTCACACGCCGTGTCAGCCCAAGAAAAGGATTTTTTTGGCAAATCGTGACTGTTCTTTTCCTTCAACTTGGATCTAGTGGTCCAGGTCTTTCCCTGCTGTTATAAAGCTAAGAATGGAAGGATAAACTTCCATTCATCTTTGGCTTTTCTATTTCTAAAGAGATAGGGAGAGAGGAGAGCAAGGAAGGAAGGAGGAGAAGGAATCCGTCTGCCGGAGGAGCTTCAACGTGTCGAATCAAGAGCCGAGTTCAGATTCGTGGAGGTAAGGCCGTGGCGGTGATTTCCATGTGGCTATATTTTCATGGCTCCAAAGTGATCGTCAAAGGTAGCGATCTCCTTCTTGGACAAGTAAAGTCCTCCTTTATGCATGAGCATGGAATCCTCCACCAAGCGGTGGAAAGCGTAAGTGATTCCAGTGGGTTGATAGTTGATATCCCCAGTTGAGTCTGCATATAGAGCCGGAAATGTGTAGTACGCCATAAACATGATGTGTGAAGCCCATCCGGACGGGTAGTCTGGATTGGTGATGTTTATGTTGTGATCCGGAGAAGACTTCGTGTATTGTGTGGATGCCTGTGACTTGTGAATACCTTCAAAAGCTCTGTATGAGCCCTTGTGTTGTGTATGCTGAACTAGAAAGCGGCTCTATGAGAGCTGTTTGCTGAGCAGGAAAGGGAAAGCCGACCTGCATCAAGATCTGCGCTATTGACGAATTGAGTAACGGGAAAGGGCTGACCTATACCTATGTTGTGAGAGATCGATTGGTGGCAAAGCAAATGGGGGGCTGCGGGCCAGACCCGACTTGTCACACCATGGGGGTGGGTCGATCTAAATGCTCAAGTTTGCCGCGAGGTTAGCACCTATGAGTGGGATGGGCGAGAATGTTCCCATCATGCATGTTGTGGTAAACTAAGGCCCATAGCCAACAAGTTAAAAACCTCTGATCGGTGGTGGTACCAAGGATGATTCGGTACACCGTAAATGTGCCCTGAGTGCACGGAGCGTCTGGCAGAGGTGGGAACTTGTGATGCTGTTGTGCTTGAGAGCACTTGTTGTGATATACATATGTATTGTGATTGCGATGCATATAGGGAAGGAACCACTGCCCCGGGCAAGGGGTAGGATCATTATAATTGGTCAGCTAATTCTGACCGTTGCTTTATTTACCACCCTTGGGGTGGATGTCCAACTCCAGGTGCTGACGAGCTGAATTGGATTGAGCGGGTTGAAGCACTTGCTACTTAAAGGTCCTTGAAGGCCGTGCGAAGTCTTATATTTCATGTGTTGTCGACCTGCGTGCCGATGTATGAAGTCATATTTGTAAATAAAAATATGTAAGGCCTTATGACAATGAGCGTTTGTGTATTTGTGTACATTCCTGGTGAGATATATAAATGTGTAGTTTATATATTTAGTGGACATTCATTATGTTGAGTTCTTACAACTTAAAACGCTTTCGCTAGAATGCTCTGAGTTAAGATGCGAGTAGAACGTGATTTTGATATTCATACGTGATTCCTCCATTTGTTTGTGAAATATGGCGTGGGGCTCCGTTCGGACCCACCGTTATATTCCATATGACGAATGGAGACGTTATAAAGTGGTATCAGTGCCCAGTTTAGGTTTTTGGGTAGGAAGAACATATTTGAACTCACGAATGTCCACTATGAATGCAATACATGCACTTGAGAAACATGAGCGTGCAGACAATGTATATTTGTTGTTATGGAATGGCCATTAATGGTGTTTTGTACATTGATAGGTGATGAGGAGTGGTGCTGGGCAGTCTGAGCCCCAGCATTCTAATGAGAGTGCGACACCAGCTGAGGTGCCTACACCTCTTCCCTCGGCAGAGACCATACGTTTGGTTACTAAGACTGTGCTCGCAGTATTACATGCACAACCAATTGGGCAGGAAAGGCCTGCAGTGGTTCCAGTATGGCTTGGTGCAAGACAAGAGCGTATTGAGGCTCTGGTTGATGAGCAAGCAGCTGACGAGCAATCGAACCTGTTTATGGATTTTCATCCACCTATGTTTGGAGGGGCGGGTTCCCCAACGCAGGCTGAAGATTGGCTCGCAAGAGGGAAGAGGATCCTGACAGCAATTAGGACTGCGGAGGGGCAGAAAGTTACCTTAGCCACTTTTCTGTTGGAAGGAGACGCGAGGCTTTGGTGGGATGAAGTGGAATTGCACCATTTGGCAGGTCGAAGATTAGAGGAGATCTCAATATAAGAATTCTCTAGATTATTTCTGGCCAAGTATTTGCTAGTGTCGCAGTGAATTGCCATGGAAAATGAGTTCCAACGTCTGGTGTAGGGTACGAGTAGTGTTGATACTTACCTGTATGAGTTTACTAGGCTGTGGCGCTATGTGTGGTCTACTTTCGCTGAGGAGGCGCAAAAGACGAATAGGTTGTAACACCCCCTATCCGTCACATAGCATATAGCAGTAGGTCCGGCCGGGGCCCGATGTCGTATACCACAGACAGACCGGGTGGTTACTCATGGAAACCATCCAACCAATCACAACGTCCTACACAGAGCATTCTAGCGGAAGCAGTTTATAAGAGTTGCAAATAAGAACCCAGCACTAAAGCATTAATGTCCACTAATACCAAAAATAGGAATGTTATACAAAATACCAACACAAGCCTTAAGGCCTTACAAAATATTTCACTTGATATTACATGATTTACAAACCACGGCACGCAGGCCGGTCATACATGAATAAAACAATAAACACTTCCAATTAGGCCTTCGAGGGCCGGCTTCGCACTTGGGCTTTAGCCCGCTATTGACCGCTTGGTCCAGCAGCACCTGCAAGCAACAAACCACCGCACGGTGGCGAAACAAGGCAACGGTCAGCAATGCTGACCAAATTATAACGATCCCGCCCCCAACTCGGGGCGGCGATGCTCCTTCCCTGCATTTCATTAGCATAAGCGAGCAATATAACAATATTCATTTCATCACAGGCGTAGGCTCATACGGCCACACACCCCGTGCACTCAGGGCACATTCTCGGTGAACGCAGTCTAAGTCTGCCGACTCACCACCATCCCTTTGGACGGCCAATCAATGAGCAGTTTGTCTTCCCGGCATGGGTCACGGTAATTAAAACCATAGACCGCCGAAGACTCTCATCTATGCCAACGGCTCTAATCCGAACGACATAGAACGGGTACGGTTCCATCTAACCCGTGCTCATAACGCAACGATAATTTAAACCATATGCTCCCGCAACGGTAATTTAAACCATTTGCGCAGGTCAAACTTCTCCCGAGTCCCATTTCCATCACATTTCACATAACCCGGTTATGTTCAAGTTGGCTCTCAGGCCACCAAGTTGGCAAGATCATGCATCTGCCCAGTTTTCCGGGTGCACCTTCGGGTTAATCCCCAAGGCTCCCTGTTGCAATCTACCGTGTAGAAAATCCGAAAAACAACCAATAGCACGTAGTCTTCTCCGGCATTATGCAATGCAACATCACCGATCCAGACCAACATGTCCGGGTAGGCTTCACACATCATGCCTATGTCTGTTTTCGCTTACGGACTCTAAACAACGGGGACTTCACATATCTACCAGAAGGAACGCCTCCAACTCTCCGCAAACTCGCGAGAGCGGGCTTCCTATGCAAAGAAGGAGAGCTACTCATGCTCAAGAAGAGAATCGTTACCCTAGTATTCCTCTTTGGCGCCATGGAAAAGTAAGCGGATGAAAAGCACCGCACTAGCTTTGCCTCCGTGGATCCGGAGTCAGCTCGCGATTTGGAGCTTCGAAACTCCTCCAATGGCCGGATCTAGCTCCTTCTTCCTTCCTTGGCTCTCCTCTCTCTCTAAGGTTTTAGAAAGATATATACTCAAGAAAAGTGAGGGTTTCTAAGTCCAATCCCGGGTATATCCCTTCAGGAACAACACCCAGCCGTTGGATCATCAATTAAAGAAACGAACGGCTTTGATTCGGGACTGAAATGCCCAGTCTGGACCGCACACGGCCTGGAACACGCCCGTGTCCAGGGACGTGTGCCTCATTCGCCGTCAAAATCGACTCGCCTGGAGCAACACACGGGTATCGAACACGCCCGTGTTCGACCTGACACGCCTGTGTTCCACTTGACATGGCCGTGTGGCCGGCCGTGTACCCCCATCATTTTTCCCTGAAAACAACTCGAGCACTGCAAGGGTTCTAGGACACGCCTGTGTCCTTGCCCGTGTCACCTCGACATGCTTGGGCTCCAGGCCGTGTACACGGTCTCGACACTCGACACTTCGTCGAGCGAAGATCGTCGACCTGATGACACGGCCTTGGACACGCCCGTGTCCTAGGCCGTGTGCCTTGTCTCGACACATCGTAGAGAAAAGTTCATCGACTCCCCAAACGAGTGTCGACACGGGTGGACATGCTGTGCGACACGCCCGTGTCGCAGGCCGTGTGCCATGACTCGACACTTCGTCGAGCGAAATTCGTCGACACCCTGGGACGATCGTCGACACGGCTTTGACACGCCCTGCGACACGCCCGTGTCGCAGGCCGTGTTCTCTGCTCGACGATCATCGACTCCAGAATCGTCGACCTCTCGACCAACTCGACGACACAAGCCTGACATGCCTGTGTACCAGGACGTGTGCCTCCTGCCAGAACCCAAAACTGGCCCAAAACATCACTCGTCGCTCCTTTGAGTTTCGGGGCGTTACAACTCTCCCCCTCCTAAAAGAATTTCGTCCACGAAATTATATAAAGGAAAGACATGTACAAAACCAAAATTTGTACCTGAGCGGAACAACTCCGGATACTCGTCAAGCATAGTCTGCTCTTGCTCCCAAGAGAGCTCCTCATGACCGCAATTGTCCCACCGGACCTTGACCATCCTAATCTCTTTATTGCGTAGCCGCTTGACCTCCGAGTCCTCAATCCGCAAGGGCTTGACCTTTGTCGTCAGCCCACTATCCACCGACACTTGATCAACCACAGTCACTTGCGTAGGCTCTTGCACCACCTTCCGAAGTACCGAAATATGGAATACATCATGTAATCCACCAAGCTCCACTGAATGCTTCAACTGATAGGCCGCTTCACCGACTCGCTCCAGAACCTCAAACGGCCCAAGGTACCTCGGGCTTAGCTTTTTCAATCGCCGCACCCGCGAGATACCCTTGAACGGCTTGATCTTTAAGTATACATAATCGCCCACAGCGAACTCCACGTTCCTGTGCTTGGCATTATAGTACTTCACTTGCCGGTCCTGAGCGATAAGCAACCTCTCCCGAATGGTTCTCACCGAAGAAGTAGCATCCTCCACTTCCGATCGCTTATATAACTTTGACTCACCCGTTTCTAACCAAGACAACGGCGTGCGACATTTTCTACCATATAGGGCCTCGAATGGCGCCATCTGAATACTCGCTTGGTAGCTATTGTTGTATGAGAACTCCACCAAATAAACGTGGTCTTCCCATTGCTTTCCGAAATCCAAGACACACATGCGGAGCATGTCTTCCATGGTTCTATTGACCCTCTCGGTCTGCCCATCCGTTTGCGGATGGAAGGCTGTGCTGAATTTCAACTTTGTTCCCAACATTTGCTGCACTAGCCTCCAATCAATAGACGTGAACCGCCCATCACGGTCACTCATGATGCTGCGGGGCACACCATGAAGCCGCACTATGTTATCCACATAAAGCTTTGCTAACTTCTCCACCGGATCATCCTTCCTATGCGGAATAAAATGCGACACCTTCGTTAACCGATCAACAACCACCCAAATAGCGTCGTTCCCCTTTTGCGACCTTGGCAAACCGTGCACAAAGTCCATAGAGATGTCGTCGAATTTACATTCCGGAATAGGCAAGGACTTAAGAAATCCTCCCGGCTTTTGGCATTCCACCTTCACCAAGGCGCAAGTTTGGCACTTCGCTATGTAGAGCGCCACATCTTTCTTCAAACCCGGCCACCAAAACAGTTTCTTCACATCTCGGTACATCTTCGTGCTCCCCAGGTGAATCGAGTACTTGGTATGGTGTGCCTCGTACAACAACTCCACCCGCAAATTACCCACACTTGGGACGCACAGACGACCGTCTTTCCAAAGCAATCCGTCCTCCACAACGAATTGGGAATTTGACCCATCCAGAGCCTCTACCATGAACTGCTTCATATGAGCATCCATATCCAAAGCCTGTCGAATACGATCAGCCAGGTCATATTGGACTTCAGTCCAATTCAGAACTGCTTCAGCACTTGATTGTCTATCCACACAAACAATCTCCAACGCCTCCAACTCCCGCACCAACCGCTCATCATGCACTGAGAGCCAATTGGCTTGAGCTGGGGCTCGGCGACTCAACGCGTCCGCAACCGCATTCCCTTTACCAGGCACGTAGTGGATCTTGAATGTATAGTCCCCCAGGAACTCCATCCATCTACGCTGCCGCATATTCAGATCCTTCTGATCAATCAGATATTTCAGGCTCTTATGATCGGTGTAGATATCAATCTTCACACCGTACAAATAGTGTCTCCACAGCTTCAAGGCAAAAATCACGGCCGCTAACTCCAAGTCATGGACCGGATAATTCCTCTCGTGCACCTTCAGCTGTCTCGAGCCATAAGCTATTACACTTCCGTGTTGCAGTAGCACGCAACCCAAACCGCTGCCCGAAGCATCACTATAAATCTCATAGCCTTCGGTCCCACATGGCGAACTCAGCATAGGTGTCGTGGTCAACTGACACTTCAACTCCTCAAAAGCTCGCGCGCACTCCGGCGTCCAAACGAACTTATGCTCCTTCCTCGTCAAAGTAGTGAGAGGTAACGCTATCCGCTAGAAGTTCTCTACGAAGCGCCTATAATAGCCGGCAAGCCCCAGAAAGCTCCGGACTTCCGCTACCGTAGCAAGCTCAGGCCACTCCCTTATCACAACGATCTTCGCCGGATCCACAGCAATACCCTCTCCACTCACTATATGACCGAGGAACGCCACTGAGGATATCCAAAACTCACACTTCGAGAACTTGGCATACAACTGATTCCTCCTTAGCGTATCCAAAACCATATGAAGATGCTTGAAGTGATCTTCCTCACTTTGAGAGTACACCAAAATATCGTCGATGAAGACAATCGCGAAATGGTCCAAGTACTCCCTGAACGTCCTGTTCATCAAATTCATGAACACTGACGGCGCATTAGTCAGCCCAAACGGCATGACCGTAAACTCATAATGCCCGTATCTCGTACTAAACGCTGTCTTCGGGATATCACTCTCCCTTATTCGCAGCTGATAGTACCCAGCCTTGAGATCCAACTTCGAGTACACCGTCGACCCGACTAACTGATCAAAAAGATCATCAATCCGGGGGATCGTGTACTTGTTCTTCTCCGTCAGCTTGTTGAGCTCCCGATAATCAATACATAGCCTCAAGCTTCCGTCCTTCTTCTTAACAAAGAGGACCGGTGCGCTCCAAGACGAAGAACTCGGGCGCAGAAACCATTCCTCCAACAACTCTTGCAGTTGAACTTTCAGCTCTGCCATTTCCTTAGGCGCTAGCCGATAAGGAGATCGTGACACAGGCTTTGCACCTGACACTAGCTCGATCGTAAAATCTATCTCCCGTTGAGGCGGGACTCCAGGAAGATCTGCGGGGAACACATCATGGTATTCCGATACCACTGAAATACAATCCAATGCGGGCTTCGGCTTTGCAACCTCCACTAGTGTAAAGAACAGTTCTGCACCGGCACGAACCGCCTTCACCACCTAAAGAGCAGACATCAACGTCTTGCTCGACCCCTTTAAGCCCGTAAAAGTCGTCTCATGACTTGCTCCCAGCTTGACTTCCTTGCTACCGCAATCTATATGGGCCTGCTGCTCCAAGAGCCAGTCCATGCCAAATATGACGTCGAACTCCACTAACGGAAGTAAAGACGCCTGCAGATCGAACTCCTGATTCCCAATACGAATCTTAACATCGCAGATCCTATCTGGGCGCATCGAACACCCATTGGGCAACAACACATCCAACTTATCCTTCGCCATCGAAGAAGGGACTCCGATGCGTGATATGAATCCTTCGGACAAGAAGGAGTGTGAAGCTCCCGTATCAAAGAGTGCTCGTGCCAGATTTTCACAAATCAAAACAAATCCTAAACAAGCAGGGGTAAGGTAACATATGCATAACAAGTATTTCAAGAAATTAACTTGCTATAAATTAAACCGTACCTGTGACCACATCAGCATGTTTGATGGCTTCCTGTTGGCCAAGATTATACACCCTTGGTTGGGCCGGAGCATAGTGGAATGCGGTCGACTCCACCGCCTTTCCCTTCTCTTCATAAGTAGCTCCCAGCTTTCTCTCGGGCTTAGGACGTCCGCTCCAACAGTCGCAGGCAAAATGCCCCGTCTTGCCACAAGTAAAACACGCGCCCGGGGTCCGACTCGTAGTCGCCCCATAAGCACCAGAAGGAGCTGGACCCGAAGTCCTATGCTTCTTAAAGAATCTTTGATAGCCAGACTTTGAAGTAGTCGGCACTTTGAACCCAGATTTCTTCTCGCCCAAGCTTTTCTTTGCCTGCACATTCTTCATGTCCTTCTCCAAGGACCGGGCCGTGTTGACCAAGGTTAAGAAACCCTGTGTCATCGGCCCAGAGAGTAGTAATCTCAACTCATCTCTCAAGCCTTCGTAGAATCGATTCGTCTTGCGCTCCTCATCCATGATGGTGGAGCTAGCATAACGACTCAAACGAGTAAACTCGTGGAGATATTCATCCACGGTCCTCTCACCCTGAACCAACTTCAGAAACTCATTCTCCAACGCTATCCTCTGCGTCGAAGGAAGGTATCTAGCCAATAACAATCTCGAGAACTCCTCCATCGAGACATCACCAAGTTGTCTACCTCTCAGTAAGTGCAGCTCCAATCCTTCCCACCACATTCTCGCTTCACCGTCCAGAAGGAACGTAGCAATGGTGGTCATTTGCCACTCCTTTGTCTCCGTTGCTGTCATGACTCTCTTCACCCTGGAGAGCCATTCTTCAGCCTGAGATGGGGTTCCCAACCCCGAGAATACCGAAGGGTTAAAACTCATTACATGCTTAAGCTGCCTCTCGGTTGCCCTCCTTGGCACCACCGGTTCCACAACCACTTGCTCCACTCTCCTCGGCTCAGCCTCTTGAAGAGGTTCCTGCTCCATCGCAGGAGCGGGCTGCTGCGTTTGCCTTGCAGGCTGCGCATTTATCACGGCCAACACAGCTTCAGTCACCAAGCGTATGTTCTCAGCCGATAGAGGTGTTGCAGGAGCAACATCTGGTGCACTGCTAGCCTCAGAAACTCGGCGTTCTGACGGCCCAACACCACTTCTGGTCACCTATAGTGGTACAAAACACCGTTAAGCAACCAAGTAAAATTGCAAACAGCAATTATAGGAACACGCAGGTTACTCAAACACGAGTATTTTCATTCCTAAGTGGGCATTCATGGGTTCTTTTGGGTTCTTTTACCGTTATAACGATGACGCACGCAATGTGCTCACCACCCCTTAAAAAGAATTCGCACACGAATTCATTTTAAGCCCGACCAAAACCAGTAGTCTGATACCAAATTGTAACACCCCCTATCCGTCGCATAGCATATAGCAGTAGCTCCGGCCGGGGCCCGACGCCGTATGCCACAAACAGACTGGGTGGTTACTCATGGAAACTATCCAACCAATCACAACGTCCTACACAGAGCATTCTAGCGGAAGCAGTTTATAAGAGTTGCAAATAAGAACCCAGCACTAAAGCATGAATGTCCACTAATACCAAAAATAGGAATGTTATACAAAATACCAACACAAGCCTTAAGGCCTTACAAAATGTTTCACTTGATATTACATGATTTACAAACCACGGCACGCAGGCCGGTCATACATGAATAAAACAGTAAACACTTCCAATTAGGCCTTCGAGGGACGGCTTCGCACTTGAGCTTTAGCCCGCTATTGACCACTTGGTCCAGCAGCACCTGCAAGAAACAAACCACCGCACGGTGGCGAAACAAGGCAACGGTCAGCAATGCTGACCAAATTATAACGATCCCGCCCCCAACTCGGGGCGGTGACGCTCCTTCCCTGCATTTCATTAGCATAAGCGAGCAATATAATAATATTCATTTCATCACAGGCGTAGGCTCATACGGCCACACACCCCGTGCACTCAGGGCACATTCTCGGTGAACGCAGTCTAAGTCTGTCGACTCACCACCATCCCTTTGGACGGCCAATCAATGAGCAGTTTGTCTTCCCGACATGGGTCATGGTAATTAAAACCATAGACCGCCGAAGACTCTCATCTATGCCAACGGCTCTAATCCGAACGACATAGAACGGGTACGGTTCCATCTAACCCGTGCTCATAACGCAACGGTAATTTAAACCATATGCGCCCGCAACGGTAATTTAAACCATATGCGCAGGTCAAACTTCTCCCGAGTCCCATTTCCATCACATTTCACATAACCCGGTTATGTTCAAGTTGGCTCTCAGGCCACCAATTTGGCAAGATCACACATCCGCCCAGTTTTTCGGGTGCACCTTAGGGTTAATCCCCAAGGCTCCCTGTTGCAATCTACCGTGTAGAAAACCCGAAAAACAACCAATAGCACGGAGTCTTCTCCGGCATTATGCAATGCAACATCACCTATCCAGACCAACATGTCCGGGTAGGCTTCACACATCATGCCTATGTCCGTTCTTGCTTACGGACTCTAAACAACGGGGACTTCACATATCTACCCGAAGGAACGCCTCCAACTCTCCGCAAACTCGCGAGAGCAGGCTTCCTATGCAAAGAAGGAGAGCTACTCATGCTCAAGAAGAGAATCGTTACCCTAGCATTCCTCTTTGGCGTCATGGAAAAGTAAGCGGATGAAAAGCACCGCACTAGGTTTGCCTCCGTGGATCCGGAGTCGGCTCGCGATTTGGAGCTTCGAAACTCCTCCAATGGCCGGATCTAGATCCTTCTTCCTTCCTTGGCTCTCCTCTCTCTCTAAGGTTTTAGAAAGATATCTACTCAAGAAAAGTGAGGGTTTCTAAGTCCAATCCCGGGTATATCCCTTCAGGAACAACACCCAGCCGTTGGATCATCAATTAAAGAAACGAACGGCTTTGATTCGGGATTGAAATGCCCAGTCTGGACCGCACACGGCCTGGAACACGCCCGTGTCCAGGGCCGTGTGCCTCATTCGCTGTCAAAATCGACTCGCCTGGAGCAACACACGGGTATCGAACACGCCCGTGTTTGACCTGACAAGCACATGTTCCACTTGACACGACCATATGGCCGGCCATGTACCCCCATCATTTTTCCCCGAAAACAACCCGAGCACTGCACGGGTTCTAGGACACGCCCGTGTCCTTGCCCGTGTCACCTCGACATGCCTGGGCTCTAGGTCGTGTACATGATCTCGACACTCGACACTTCGTCGAGCGAAGATCGTCGACCTGATGACACGGCCTTGGACACGCCCGTGTCCTAAGCCGTGTGCCTTGTCTCGACACATCGTCGAGCAAAGTTCATCGACTCCCCGGACGAGTGTCGACACGGGTCGACACGCCCTGCGACACTCCCGTGTCGCAGGCCGTGTGCCATGACTCGACACTTCGTCGAGCGAAATTCGTCGACACCCTGGGACGATCGTCGACACGGCTTTGACACGCCCGGCGACACGCCCTGCGACACGCCCGTGTCGCATGCCGTGTTCTCTGCTCGACGATCATCGACTCTAGAATCGTCGACCTCTCGACCAACTCGACGACACAAGCCTGGCACGCCCTGGGACACGCCCGTGTCCCAGGCCGTGTGCCTCCTGCCAGAACCCAAAACTGGCCCAAAACGTCACCCGTCGCTCCTTTGAGTTTCGGGGCGTTACATAGGTTCTATGAGGGACTTCGTGATGAGCTGAGGTTGGCACTCCCGAGTTCGATGAATCAAGGATTCCAACCGTTAGTAGATACAGTCCGGGCGCTGGAGAGAGATTTGAAACGGGTGCAGGACAAGAAGAACTTGACAATGGAAAAGCCAGAATTCAAAGTTCCACAGTCAGAATAATCAGAGTTTAGGAAACGAGACAAGAAGAGGTTCAGGCCTGCTGAACAAACTTCTTCGAATGTTGCGTCAGGAGCAACATATTGACAAGAATATGTTGAGACACGTACATGTTTTAAATGTGGGAAATAGGGACATATAGCCCGTGATTGTTGGAGTGGCCCTTCAAGGGGTGAGAATAAGACAGGTGCGTCTTATGAGGAAAAGGTTAAGGCAGTGACTGAGTCATCTACATCCTAGATGCAACCACGAGTATACAATCTCGAATTACAGGAGCTGCAAATCTCAATCGGGGAAGTACAACAACCTCGAGTGTTTAGTCTGGAAGTACAAGAGGCCATAAAATGGATTATGAGAGATGCGGATGAGTGGAAATAAGTGAACTTTGCTCCTTTCGTGATGTAAAATATATGTTGTATGGATGTATGACAATATATTTGTTAACAAATTGTTTTGTGCGATGTCGTGGGGCGAGACAAGCTGCGGCCTCTAAGCTCTAACCCGGATTGTTTTATTAAGGTGCAATAAAGGCGTGGTTATGTTGGTGTCTACAGTTGAGCTAAATTTCGGGACGAAATTTCCTGTAAGGAGGGGAGGGTTGTTACACCCCAAATCCCAAAAGTGGGTGCAAGCTGGGCAACACGGCCTGGGACACGGGCGTGTTCCATGCCGTGTCCTGCTCTGTGCACTCGAGTGGGACTCGAGTGGGTCTCGAGTGGGTCTCGAGTGTGTCTTGAGTGAGGCACATGGCCTGGGGCACGGTCGTGTCCTAGGCCGTGTCATCCTCTGGGTCGACGAACTCCACTCGATGAAATATGCTCAATAATTCTCGAGAGGCAAGTCGAGTTGGGTACACGGCCTATGACATGGGAGTGTCAGAGGTCGTGTTCTTCTCTGTTTGTGGACAGGGCTGTAAACACGGGCTGGACACGAGAGTGTCGTAAGCCGTGTCTGGCAAACGGCTTGTGACACGGGCGTGTCATATGGTCGTGTCCTAGTCGGCTTAAGTCAGTTCCTTTGCCGCTTAAGAAACACGGCCTGTGACACGGGCGTGTCATAGGCCATGTCAGCCCAAGAAAAGGCTTTTCTAGGCAAATTGTGGCCGTTCTTTTCCTTCAACTTGGATCTAGTGGTCCAGGCCTTTCCCTGCTGTTATAAAGCCGAGAATGGAAGGACAAACTTCTATTCATCTTTAGCTTTTCTCTTTCTAAAGAGATAGGGAGAGAGCCGAGCAAGGAAGGAATGAGGAGAAGGAATCCGGCTGTTGGAGGAGCTTAAACATGTCGAATCGAGAGCCGAGTTTAGATTCGTGGAGGCAAGGTCGTGGCGGTGATTTCCATCTAGCTAGATTTTCATGGCTCCAAAGTGATCGTCAAGGGTAACGATCTCCTTCTTGGACAAGTAAAGTCCTCCTTTATGCATGAGCATGGAATCCTCCACCAAGTGGTGGAAAGCGTAAGTGATTCCAGTGGGTTGATAGTTGATATCCCCAGTTGAGTCTGCATCTAGAGCCGGAAATGTGTAGTACGACATAGGCATACTGTGTGAAGCCCATCTGCACGGGTAGTCTGGATTGGTGATGTTTATGTTGTGATCCGTAGAAGACTCCATGTATTGTGTGGATGCCTGTTACTTGTGAATACCTTAAAATGCTCTGTATGAGCCCTTGTGTTGTGTGTGCTGAATTGGAAAGGGGCTCTGCGAGATCTGTGTGCGGAGTAGGAAAGGGAAAGCCGACCCGTGTCAAGATCTACGCTATTGATCTATGCTATTGACGAATTGAGCAACGAGAAAGGGCTGAACTATACCTGTGTTGTGAGAGATAGATTGGTGGCAATGCAAATGGGGGGATGCGGGCCAGACCCGGGTTGTCACACCATGAGGGTGGGTCGATATAAATGCTCAAGTTTGCCGTGAGGTTAGCACCTCTGAGTGGGATGGGTGAGGATGTTTCTAACATGCGTGTTGTGGTAAACTAAGGCCCAAAGCCAACAAGTTAAAAACCTCTAATCGGTGGTGGTGCCAAGGATGATTCGGTACATCGTAAATGTTCCCTGAGTGCACAGAGCGTCTGGTGGAGGTTGGCGCTTATGATGATGTTGTGCTTGAGAGCACTTGTTGTGATTGTGATGTATATAGGGAAGGAATCAATGCCCCAGGTAAGGGGTAGGGTCGTTATAATTGGTCAGCTAATGCTGACTGTTGCTTTTTTTACCACCCTTGGGGTGGATGTCCAACTGCAGGTGCCGACAGGTTGAATTGGATTGAGTGGGTTGAAGCCCTTGCTGCTTAAAGGCCCTTGAAGGCCGTGCAAAGTCTTATATTTCATGTGTGGCCGGCCTGTGTGCCGATGTATGAAGCCATATTTGTAAAGAGAAACATGTAAGGCCTTAAGGCCATGAGCATTTGTGTATTTGTATACATTCCTGGTGAGATATATAAATGTGTGGTTTATATATTTATTGGACATTCATTATGTTGAGTTCTTACAACTTAAAATGCTTTCACTAGAATACTCTGAGTTAAGATGCGAGTAGAACATGATTTTGATATCATACGTGATTACTTCGTTTGTTTGTGAAATATGGCGTGGGGCCCTGGCTGGACCCACCGTTATATTTCATATGACGAATGGAGGCGTTACAAAACATCTCCCCTTGCCTAGATCCAGGGAGAGTTGAATCTAGGCCCACAGAAGAAGAGACAAAGTGAAGAGAGTCAATCATAGAGGAGAGTTCAGAAATGGAAGCTATTATAGGAGCTAAAGAATCATCCAGCAACTTCTTGAGAGTAGGAGTATTGAGTTCAAGAAGATTAGAAGCAATAGAAGAGAAATCCAAATGCATGAACTCAGGAGCATTCTGAGAATATGTTGAGGTTGGATTTGGAGTAGAAGAAGAGGGAGAAGATCTATCTGCACATATTGGACAGATAGTGAAGGCTTGAGGAATGGATGTAGGATTTATGACAGGGGGAATGTCATCATGAATTATTTCCTGAATGGGTGAGTGTGGTGGAGATATATGAGGTAGATATGAATGAATTAGAGAGAAATGAGGTAGAGATGAATGTGGTGGAGATGAAGGAAATAAAGAGAAATGAAGTGGAGATGAAAGAAGTGGAGATGAAAGAAGTGGAGATGAAGGTGACTGATGAATGGTTGAATATGTAGGGATGATTGTGGATGGGATTTCTTCAGATAGATTCGGTGGTAGTGGTGACTGAGGAACTGGGGAATTATCATGGAGAGTTGATGATGGAACTTTTGCAGATAAAGCAGGTACTTGAGAAGGTGGAGATGGCTGCCTAGGTGAATGGTGTGGAGATGGTGGAGGATAAGAAACAATAAAGGAGCTTCTACTAAAGTTGGGAGAGCAGCTGGTACATCTCTTGTGCTTTCTAAAGCAAACCTGGAGGATTCAGCCCTGTAAGGCTTTTGAATCACCCTCTCCCATTTTCCAAAAAAGGTAGAGGTTAGCCTCTTGGAAGCATTGATATGCATGTTTATGATACCAGAACTTCTGGGATTTGGTTTGGAGGAAAATTCCCAAGATTCTGCCATAACTAACATCTTTTTTATTAATCTTCTTTTTGATTGAATTAAACAATATTGTCCCGCAGTTAACATTTTTCTGGTCCACCAGAGCACACATCAATAGGAATTGGTGTCTGGTAACATAATTATGGGCAGAGTGTTTGCCCAGAATTATCTTCCCAACCACATCAGCTAAGAATTTATATTCTATTGAAAAATTTTTCTTCAGTAAGTGGTTAGGGTTTCCTTGATTGTGTCCCATTCTATCAAAGCATAACATCTATTTCTGAACTAGACAGTTCTATGTCATCTTCTCCATTAATTAATCCAAAAAAATTTAGATAAAATTGCTAGGGTAAGAGAAACCTGATTGCTTGAGATAGATCCAGTAGTAGTTGTAAGATCAGGAATCCTTGCTGTATGAACCCATTCTTTTATCTATGTGACAGGGAGTTCGATCCTGGTGGTCATAAAACTACGCAGTTGCTGAGCCTCAAACAGTTGCAAAATATCTTGGAAGATTTGATCTGAGTGGCAGAATGGGTCCATATCGATGTCGAATCCAGCATCATATTTCATTGCAGAGAGAGTCGCCTGAGAAATCGCCATTAGCCTGCAAAATAGAGTGATCAAGTGCATGGGAAATGGGAAATGTGCGGGCTAGAGTTCGATGAAAACCTAATTATAAATTTTCAGAAGTTGAAAAGACGAACTCCGTCCGAAAAAAACAAAGCATCGAACTCTGTTTGATGAAAAAATTTCACACAAGAAATACATTTCGTCGATCTTCGTTCGACAAAAGTTTTATGTAAGGATAACAACTCGTCGAGCTCCATTCGACAAAAGGTAGAAATTCGTAGATCGACGAAATTTTCACACCTCGTCGATCTCCGTTCAACAAAACATTTTCAATTCATCGAACTCCGTTCGACAAAAAGTTGAAGTTCGTCGATCTCAGAACATAAATTTAAAGGCACACCATTAACCATACCTACTGATTTAAGAAGAAAATATGTTTCTTTTCATCTAAAAGTTTAGTGAAAATGTCAGCTCTTTGAAAATCAGTAGAAATAATTTCTAGTTTAATTTTATTTTTGTCTACATTGTCTCTTATAAAATGATATCTAATTTCTATATGCTTAGTACTACTATGATGGAATGGATTCTGTGCAATTGATATTACACTAGTATTATCACAGAAAATAATTGAATTATTTAAGTTATAACCATAATCTAGTAACTGATTTTGAATCCACAACATCTGTGAATAACAACCACCCGCTCCAATGTATTCAGCTTCAGCAGTTGAATTAGACACAAATGTTTGTTTCTTGCAAAACTATAAAACAAGCCTATGACCAAGAAACTGACAAGTTCTTGATGTGCTTTTTCTGTCAATTCTGCATCCAGCATAGTCAGCATCTATGAATCCGTTTAATTCAAATCCTGACTCAAAAGGATATCAGAGTCCTAGATTAGGACAACCATTTATATATCTTAAAATTCTTTTTACTAAAATTAAGTGAGAATCTTTAGGATTAACTTGGAACCTAGCACAAATACAGATTGCAAACATAATATCAGGTCTATTTGTTGTTAAATATAATAAAGACCCAATAATAGTCCTATATATTTTCTGATCAACAGACTTGCCTTGATCATCATTATCAACTACAACATTAGTAGGCATAGGTGTTTTTCATAGAGAGACATCTGACATCCCAAATCTTTTAATAAGATCTTTAGCATATTTAGTCTGAGATATGAAAATGACATCTGATGTTTGCTTCACTTGTAAACCAAGGAAGTCGGATAGTTCACCCATGCTACTCATTTCAAACTTTGAATGCATTAGCTCAGAAAATCTTTTGCAAAGTTTGAAATCAGTAGAACCCAAAATTATATCATCAACATATATTTATACTAGTAAAATTTTAGATTTATGATTTAGGAAAAATAAATTTTATCTATCATGCCTCTACCAAATTTATTTTTCTAAAATAAAACTAGCAAGGGTCTCATACCAAGCTCTTGGAGCATGTTTAAGACCATAAAGAGTTTTATTGAGTTTAAAAACATAAGAAGAGTGAGTTGGAGAGATAAAATCTATTTGTTGTTCTACATAAACTTCATCTTTGAGTTCTCCATTTAGAAATGCACTCTTCACATCCATCTAATATACCTTGAATTTCTTGAATGCTGCAAATGCAAGAAATATTCTGATAGTCTCTAATCTTGCAACAGGAGCAAATGTCTGATCATAATCTATGCCTTCCTCCTGTTAGTATCCTTGAGCTACCAATCTAGCTTTATTTCTTATTATAACTCCTTGATCATCCAACTTATTTCTGAAGACCCATTTGATTCCAATGACTGGATAGTGTTTGGGTCTTGGAACTAAGTCCCAAACTCTAAATCTCTCAAACTGATTCAGTTTCTCTTGCATAGCAATGATCTAGTGGGGATCTTGTTCTGCATCTTTGATGGATTGAGGTTCAATCTAGAGAGAGAAAACAAGTATGCAACCGATCTTGATTCATTTGATGCTTGTTTGCACACCAACTGATATGTCTCCAATCACTTGAGATCTAGGATGATCTCTAAGTGTAAAACAAATAATAGGTGGAGTTGATTCTTTAATTGTTTGTGTATATAATTCCTCTTGTGGAATTTCATTAGCTATGACCTTTTAAACATAAACTTCAACATCATCTTCATCACTGTCTTCAGTATTTTGTTGAGAAACATGCAATGTATCCTCTTATTTAAGGTTCAATTCATCTAACTTCTTACATAATATAGGTACTTGAAAGAGTCTTGGTTAGAAGTGTTCTTCTCCTTGTAAACTTGTTAGTTTCATCAAAAGAAACATGTACAACTCTTTTATCTTAAGGGTAGATTTATTAAAGACTCTATAAGCCTTGTTGACTTGAGAATATCCAAGAAATATTCCATCTGCAGTTTTGGATTTAAATTTCCTTAAGTGTTTTTATCATTATTGTGAATATAATATCTACACCCAAAAACTTTGAAATAATTTACTTTAGGTTTCTTATTTTTAAGTAATTCATATGGAGTCTTACCCTTGAGTTTATGAATCAGACTCCTGTTAAGAACATAGTTTGTTGTACTTACTGCCTCTGCCCAAATTGATAGGGATAAGTGAGCATCTGCAATTAATGTTCCAATAGATTCAATTAGAGTTCTATTTATCCTTTCAGCTACCCCATTTTGTTGAGAAGTTCTAGGAGCGAAAAATAATGCTTTATTCCTTCTTTCTCACAGAATCTTTCATCAGAAGAGATTCAAACTCAGTGCCATGATAACTTCTGATCAATGCAATCTGAGTAGAGAGTACTTAATCTTGATGTTCCAAAGAAAGTCTGTAAAAACTTTGAAGTTATCTAACGTGTTTCTAAGAAAGAACACCAAGTGAATGTAGAGAAATCATCATAATCACTAAAGTATAAGATTTTCCTCCCAAACTTTGTATTGAATAGGTCCTAATCCCCAATTAGTGAATCACAAAATTATGGGTGAATCACTTTTAGATATGGATTTAAAAATATTTTTGATTTGCTTAGCTAACTGACAAGCCCTATAAAGTCCTTCCTTCTTGTAAGATCCAGAAGGTAGTCAACTAACAAGGTTGTTCTTAGATAATTTAGTTATAGTTCTAAGGTTTATATGCCCTAATCTCTTATGTCATCGTTCATTAGTTTTACTTATCTGATTAAATAAATAGATTTCTGATTTTGCAGAGTTAAAATTAACTAAGTAAATATTACCCTGTCTAATCCTAGTTAAAACAATTTTGTTTAAACTAGATGTAATAAAACATAAAGATTTGTTAAAAGATATCTGATAACTTTCATTACATAATTGACTGATGGAAATTAGGTTATGCTTAAGGTCATTCACATAGGCTACTTTTCTGAAGGTAACTGCTCCAACCTTAACATTACCATAGCCTTCTGTCTGTCCATAGTTGGAGTCTTCAAAGATGACTTTAGGTCCAAGATTTGCTTTAAAATATTTTAGATTAGCCTTTCTTCTTGTCATATGTTTTGAACATCCACTATCCAAATACCACTGTTCCTTTGATATAGGATAGTTCTTTTCCTGCATAAAACAAATTAGGTGTTCTTGACCTCAGGTTACCTTAGGTCCTAATTTTCTTTCATAATAATTTGAAATATAAGAACATTCAGGTTGATCTTTATAACAAAGTGGATGATATCTCCTGGGACGAGTAATCCACTCAGTAAAAGGATTTTTACGTCTTTGTGTCTGACTATTCTTTTGAAAAGAATTTAAATTTCTGTCTGAAAAATTTGAGTTCGACGAATGATAGTGATTCCATCGAGTGCGTTCGATGAATGGTAGTGAGTACTTGAGCTCCATTCACAGAATAGTAATATGTGTTTTCTGTGTTCGGAGTTTGTCGATCTCTGTTCGACGAATAATATTGATTTCGTTGATCATCACTCGTTGAATAATTATACTCAAATCTTGTGTTCAAAGTTCGTCAATCGTTGTTCGATGAAAGATATTGATTTCGTCGATCTCGGTTCGACGAATTTTGTTGGACATAATTTTTATGAGAATTTTTATTTTGATTTGGTTATTTTTTTTTGTAAAACTTCTGTAACTTTATTTATATCTTCTACCTTTTCTTTTCCATACACAAAAATAAATTTTATAGGTGTTGATAAAATATTTTTCTGTAAAAGGTGAGGTTGACTGGATGAAGCTCCCAAGCCAAGTTTACCATTTAGTCTGACATTGACTGTACTTGTGATGTTCATCAGTTTGATACTTCTCCCATTAAGAGATTTTTCAAATTTTTAGCCTCAAATAATTTGTTTTCTAAAGACACTATTTGCTCATTAGCTTTTTTCAAATCCTCTTTAAGTTTTAAGCTTTCTGAAGTCAAATTGTTTAGTTCATTTAATTTTTCTCTGAGAAGTTTTATTTCCTTCTCAGATTGTATCAAATCTTTACAAAGTAATTTAAAATCTATTTTAAATTGTTTTGAAGTAAAATCAAAGGTAGAAATTACCTGATCCTCTTCAGACTCAAATTCAGCATCAGAATCGCTGCATGATGCATTGATTGCCATCAGACAGTCTTCTTTAGCTTTTGCTTCTTCTTCATCTTTACTTGAACTGGATGAAGATTCAGTATCTGATTCACTCTATGTTTCAGCTATAAAGCCTCTCTCTTCCTTTTTGTGTTTACTGGAAGAGGATTTGTGTGAGTGCTTCTTAAAGTCTTTCTCCTTTTTTTCTTTTGATTTTCAGGACACTCTGGAAGAATATGTCCTGGTTTCCTACAACCATAATAAATAATTTCTTTAGTAGGTGTTTTATCATACCTTGGTTTATCTTTGTCTCTAGAAAATCTTTTCCTGAAGTCCTTCCTGGCCATCTTGTAGAATCTCTTAGCTAGTAGACTCATGAGTTCTTCATTCTCAGTAAGTTGTTCTTCTTCAGTTGCTTGGAAAGCAATGCTCTTTTCCATCTTCACTGAGGGTGTAGTATTTTGTTCATCTTCCCTTATTTTGATGAGCTACTCATAAGATTTGAGCTTGCCCAACAAAGTCTATGTTGAGATTTCATTCACACTTCTGGCTTCTCTAATTGGCCAGATTATTGAATCCCATGTGCTAGGGAAACACATGAGAATTTTACCATTAACCTATGTCAATGTAATGTCTTTTTTCAAAGATTTCAGCACATTAATTATGAGACTGAGTTTTGTGTACTTATCTGCAACTGATTCACTTTTACCCTTTTTGAAATTCTCATATTGAGAAATCAAGTGAGATCTTCTATCCTTTCTTTCATCAGCTGATCCAGCTACCATTGTATTGAGGGAGTCACAGATAGCTTTTGCTGAGTTGCATTCAACAACCTTCTGAAAAATGTCATCATATATTGTTTGGGCTAATATGTTTATAGCCTTGGCATCAATAATTTTTGCTTTCTTCTGGGCTTCTATCCATTCTGGTGTTGGTACAATACTGGTACTTGTTGTTGCAAGTGGTAGAGGTGGACCTGTCAAAATATAATTATAAATATATTCATCAATAGAATTCATGTATAATTTAATCCATGTTTCCATAATGCAAACTTATTAAGATTGTATATAAGAGATCTAGTGCTTGCATACTCTTTATTTTGTGCCATGACAAAAATAAGCTCTAATTAAAATAAGATCTATCAGGATCTTTGTCGGTTCAGGTGTTAGCCTGTAAAACAACCAACCTCCCTCTAATACTAATTGAAAGTGAGAGATAGATCTGATTTTACACTAGAGGGGGGGGGGGTTGGGGTGTGGGTGAATAGTGTATATTAAAAACTTTAATTTATTTTTATAGCAGATTTAAAGTAAGTGATATATATATATATGGAAATCACAGCACACAATAGAAAGTAAAAAATTCACATACGACATAAGGAAATTTTATAGTAGTTTTCCCAATAAATCTGGGTACGTCTACTCTTTTACCATCCTGGTAGGAATCCACTATAGGTTTTTGATCAGGTGCCCTTCCACCAGAAGATCTATTTTCTAAGGGAGATCTACCAAGCATTTGAGCTTTTGATCAGGTGCCCAAAAACCAATCTTAAGTCTTTTGATCATGTGACTTAGGAACCAAGAGGTTAACTTTTGAAGGGAGTTATAACCCTGTACACAGTTTAGGATTTAAACTAAAAATTGATGTTGTCTTCTCTTTCAAATATCTCTGAGAAGACTAAGTGGATTGATGTTGCAAAAAGCTCCCCCTGATTTGAATAAAGATTTGAGATCAGGAGGGTAAACTTTTCTTCAGGGTGTAGGCCTTCTTTTATTTGACTGGTTGAAGACTTTTCACTTGTAGAGACTGAAGCAGAAAATTTGTTAAAAAATATGTTGATCTGTAAGAGTGTTAAAACTGTCTAACCCCATTAAGAAGCAATATTTTGAATATATAATCTCTGAGAAAAAGTCAAACATTTGAATTAAAAATATTCTGAAACGTCTGAAGAATCTCTGAGAAATGTTACTGCTCTGGGTAATAAATTAGAATTAAACTCTGTGATAAATCCATATTTAATGCTGCCTGAAACAACTATATTCATTAAGAATATTTAGCATTAAATATTAGAGTGTAACTGACTGAAATGAAACCTTTCAAAATCATTCTGTCTTCAGAATATAAAACTGCCTGAACATTGAACACTACAAGAAATTCGTCGAGCTGAGCCTGGAGATCGTCGAACTGAGTCTAGAGTTCGTCGAACTGAGCTTGGCGTTCGTCGAGCTAAGCCTTTATGTTGGGATCAGAGTTTGTCGAACGGAGCCTAAAGTTCATCGAGCTAAACTCAGAGTTAGAACTCTGAGTTCGTCTAACTGAGCTCGGCGTTCGTTGAACAGAGCTCGGCTTTCGTCGAACGGAATTCTGCATTCTCGAATTACACTTCTCTGGAATTCTTCTGAAGGAGCAGCCCTGGAAATAAACCTATGACCCTAGACTATACACATTGGGTCAAACTAATCATCTTAAACAAGTAATATTGATCCTATCCCAAATCAGAAATAGGGTTCCAACAATGTTTTATGATCTTGTTCTCCGGAGGCAGTATGTTTCTGCTGATGTCACTTTCTTTGAGGATGCTCCATTCTTTTCTCTTCCCTCTATTCTTCCTAATAATTCTGTTTCTTTTCCTCTTGTGTCGGCACCTCTCCTAAAACCTGTGCTTCGTTCTTCTCCTTCTCTTCATGATTCTCCCACTGTCTCTGATTCTTCCTCCAGCAAGCTTTCAAGAGACAAATTTTATTGGACATAATTTTTATGAGAATTTTTATTTTGATTTGGTTTATTTTTTTGTAAACTTTTTGTAACTTTATTTATATCTTCTACGTTTTCTTTTCCTTAAGAAAAAATAAATTTTATAGGTGTTGATAAAATATTTTTCTATAGAAGGTGAGGTTGACTGGATGAAGCTCCCAAGCCAAGTTTACCATTTAGTCTGACATTGACTGTACTTGTGATGTTCATACTTCTCCCATTAAGAAATTCTTCAAATTTCTTAGCCTCAAATAATTTGTTTTATAAAGACGCTATTTGCTCATTAGCATTTTTCAAATCTTCTTTAATTTTTAAGCTTTCTGAAGACAAATTGTTTAGTTCATTTAAATTTTCTCTAAAAAGTTTTATTTCCTTCTCAGATTGTATCAAATCTTTAAAAAGTAATTTAAAATCTATTTTAAATTATTCTGAAGTAAAATCAAAGGTAGAAATTACCTGATCCTCTTCAGACTCAAATTCAGCATCAGAATTGCTGCATGATGCATTGATTGTCATCAAACAGACTTCTTTAGCTTTTGCTTCTTCTTCATCTTCACTTGAACTGGATGAAGATTCAGTATCTGATTCACTCTATGTTTCAGCTATAAAGCCTCTCTCCTTCTTTTTGTGTTTACTGGAAGAGGATTTGTGTGAGTGCTTCTAAAAATCTTTCTCCTTTTTTTTCTTTTGATTTTCAGGACACTCTAGAAGAATGTGTCGTGGTTTCCGACAACCATAACAAATAACTTCTTTA
The DNA here is from genome assembly GCA_039583875.1 of Platanthera guangdongensis. NCBI lineage: Eukaryota > Viridiplantae > Streptophyta > Magnoliopsida > Asparagales > Orchidaceae > Platanthera > Platanthera guangdongensis. The sequence goes on from CM077158.1 coordinate 228,704,462, forward strand.
GTAGGTATTTTATCATACCTTAGTTTATCTTTGTCTCTAGAAAATCTTTTCTTGAAGTCCTTCCTGGCTATCTTGTAGAATCTCTTAGCCAGTAAACTCATGAGTTCTTCATTCTCAGGAAGTTGTTCTTCTTCAGTTGCTTGGAAAGCAATGCTCTTTTCCATCTTCACTGAGGGTGTAGTCTTTTGTTCATCTTCCCTTGTTTTGATGAGCTGCTCATAAGATTTGAGCTTGCCCAACAAAGTATCTGTTGAGATTTCATTCATACTTCTGGCTTCTCTAATTGGCCAGTATCTTGAATCCCATGTGCTAGGGAAACACATGAGAATTTTACCATTAACCTCTGTCAATGTAATGTCTTTTTACAAAGATTTCAGCTCATTAATTATGAGACTGAGTTTTGTGTACATATCTGCAACTGATTCACTTTTACCCTTTTTGAAATTCTCATATTGATAAATCAAGTGAGATCTTCTGTCCTTTCTTTCATCAGCTGATCCAGCTACCATTACATTGAGGGAGTCTGAGATAGCTTTTGTTGAGGTGCATTCAGCAACCTTCTGAAAAATGTCATCAGACATTATTTGGGCTAATATGTTTATAGCCTTGGCCTCAACAATTTTTGCTTTCTTCTGGGCTTCTGTCCATTCTGGTGGTGGTACAATACTGGTGCTTGCTGTTGCAAGTAGTAGAGGTGGACCTGTCAAAATAGAATTATAAATATATTCATCAATATAATTCATGTATAATTTAATCCTTGTTTCCATAATGAAAACTTATTAAGATTGCATATAGGAGGTCTAGTGTTTGTATACTTTTTTTGTGCCATGACATAAATAAGCTCTAAGTAAAATAAGATCTATCAGGATCTTTGTCGGTTCAGGTGTTAGCCTGTAAAATAACCAACCTCCCTCTGATACTAATTGAAAGTGAGAGATAGATCTGATTTTACACTAGGGGGGGTGAATAGTGTATATTAAAAACTTTAATTTATTTTTATTGCGGATTTAAAGTAAGTGATATATATATATATATATGGAAATCACAGCACACAATAGAAAGTAAAACATTCACATACGACACAAGGAAATTTTATAGTAGTTTCCCCAATAAGTCTGGATATGTCTACTCTTCTACCACCTTGGTAAGAATCCACTACAGGTTTTTGATCCGGTACCCTACCACCAGAAGATCTATTTTCTAAGGGAGATCTACCAACCATTTGTGATTTTGATCAGGTTCCCAAAAATCAAGCTTAAGTCTTTTGATCATGTGACTTAGGAACCAAGAGGTTAACTTTTAAAGGGAGTTATAACCCTGTACACAGTTTAGGAAGTAAACTAAAAATTGATGTTGTCTTCTCTTTCAAATATCTCTGAGAAGACTAAGTGGATTGATGTTGCAAAAAGCTCTCCCTGATTTGAATAGAGATTTGAGATCAGGAGGAAAAACTTTTCTTCAGGGTGTAAGCCTTCTTTTATTTGACTGGTTGAAGACTTTTCACTTGCAGAGACTGAAGCAAAAAATTTGTTAAAAAATATGTTGATCTGTAAGAGTGTTAAAACTTCTAACCCTATTAAGCAGCAATCTATTGAATATATAATCTCTGAGAACAATACAAACATTTGAATTAAAAATATTCTGAAACATCTGAAGAATCTCTGAGAATTGTTACTGCTTTGGGTAATAAATTAGAATTAAACTCTGTGATAAATTCATATTTAATGCTGCCTGAAACAACTATATTCATTAAGAATATTTAGCATTAAATATCAGAGTGTAACTGACTGAAATGAAACTTTTCAAAATCATTCTGTCTTCAGAATATAAAACTGCCTGAATATTGAACACTTCAAGAAATTCGTCGAGCTGAGCCTGGAGATCGTCTAACTGAGTCTGGAGTTCATCGAACTAAGCTTGGAGTTCGTCAAGCTGAGCCTTTATGTTGGGATCAGAGTTCGTCGAACGGAGCCTAGAATTCGTCGAGCTAAACTCAGAGTTAGAACTCTGAGTTCGTCGAACTGAGCTCGGCGTTCATCGAACAGAGCTCAGCTTTCGTCGAACGGAATTCTGCATTCGTCGAACTGCTCTTTTCTGGAATTCTTATGAAGGAGCAGCCCTGGAAATAAACCTATGACCCTAGACTATACACATTGGGTCAAACTAATCATCTTAAATAAGTAATATTGATAATAGCCCAAATCAGTAATATGGTTCTAGCAATGTGTTATGATCTTGTTCTACGGAGGCAGTATGTTTCTGCTGATGTCACTTTCTTTGAGAATGCTCCGTTCTTTTCTCTTCCCTCTATTCTTCCGAATAATTCTGCTTCTTTTCCTCTTGTGTCGGCACCTCTCCCAAAACCTGTGCTTTGTTCTTCTCCTTCTCTTCATGATTCTCCTACTGTCTCTAATTCTTCTACTGAGCCGCCGCCAATAGCTCTAGGGCAAGTAGTCCCTTCTTCGGTTGGAACTGATACTATAGATCGGACAGACCTTGATCTTCCGATTGCTTTTCAGAAAGGTGTTCGATCATACACTCAACTTCCTCTTCAGGATATGGTTTCTTATGCGCAGCTATATCCTCTTCGGAAAGGTGTTCTATCGGCAAATGTTATTCTAATTTCCGATCAAGATGCTCTTGTTATTCCTCATTGGAAAGCTGCTATGGATGAAGAGATGAAAACTCTCACTGAACGGGGTACTTGGACTCTTGTTCTAACCACTCCAGGAGCTGATGTAGTTGGCTGTCGCTAGGTCTTTGTCATCAAATTTCTTCCTGATGGTACTATTGATCATTACAAATCCTGGCTTGTTGCCAAAAGGTTTACACAAACCTATGGTGTGAATTTCTTTGATACTTTCTCTCCTATTACTAGGATTACTATAATCCATGTTCTCTTTTTTGTGGCTGTCAACAGAGACTAGGAAATGTCTCAGTTAGATGTGAACAATGCATTTCTTTATGGTGATTTGCAGGAAATAGTCTATATGGAGCAACCTCCGGGGTATGTTGCTCCGGGCGAGTATCAGTTCTGTAAAATACGAAAAGTGATTTATGGTCTTAAGCAAAGTCGCAGGGCCTGGTTTGACAAGTTCAACAAAGTTATTTTGGTCATTGGGTTTACTCGTAGTGTTACAGATCATTCTTTGTTCATCTACAAAACCTTGACTGGTCTTGCTAGTCTTGTAGTTTATGTAGATGACATTCTTCTTACAGGGGATGATAAAAAGGGTATGGATATGACAAATAAGCATCTGCTTCAGCATTTTGTTACCAAGGATATGAGATCTCCTAAATAAATTTTGGGAATTGAGATATCTCAAAAACCTGGTGTCATAGTTTTTTCATAACGAAAGTATGTCATGGATCTCTTAAAAGAGACAGGTCTCCTTGGGGCTAAACCTGCAATCTCCAATGGCTGTTGGAGATGATAAGTGATGGAGTGAGGACTCACCTCTTCTTGAAGATGTCACTAGATACAGACGGTTTGTGGGGAAACTCATTTATTTGACAGTCATAAGACCATATATTTATTATGCAGTGGGAAGAGTGAGCTAGTTTATGAAAACTCCCAAGGAGTGTCATCTACAGCCGGCTATAAAGATTCTAGAGTATGTGAAAGGTGCTCCAAGAAAAGGACTTCTGTTTCAGAAAATGGGACATTTGAAGATTGAGGCATACTATGATGCTAGCTATGCAGATGATAAGGAAGATGGAAGTCTACGTCAGGGTTCTGCACTTTTGTTGAAGGAAATTTGGCTAGCTGGAAGAGCAAGAAACATGTTGTAGTTTCCAGGTCATATGCAGAAGCCGAGTATAGAAGCATGGCTCTAAGTGCTTGTGAGATGAAGTGGTTACGGACACTTATGCTTGATTTAGGAGAGGTTTATGATCATTCTCTGCCAATGTTCTGTGATAATAAGACATCCATATATATTTTGAGGAATCCAGTCTTTCATGAGAGGATGAAGCATATCGAAGTGGATTGTCACTTCATTTGAGAGGAGATTTTGAAGAATCAAATTTGCATACTGTTTTTTACCTCAGAGAGAGAATTAGCTGATTTCTTCACCAAACCAGTTATTTCTTTTGGGGAGATTTGTAGCAAGATGGGCATGGTAGATTTATATGCTCTAGATTAAGGGGGAGTGTTGAAGCTTGAGGAGATCAGATGGTTTAATATCAGCTGTAGCGGTCAGCTAGTCTCCACGGTTTGGCAGTTTGGCTCAGCGGTCTGGCGGTGAACTCAGTAGCAGTCAGAAGGATAACTGCAACAACGGTCTAGTGGTTAGCCACAGCATCAGTCTAGTCATTATCCGCAATAGTGATCTGGTGGTTAACCGCAACATCGGCCTGGAGGTTAGCCGCAATAGCGGTCTAGAGGTTAGCCACAACAGCGGTCTGGGTGTTAACCGTAGCTGCGATCAGGCAACTAGCAGTGGCAATTTGTTGGCTTGCAGGCAGTCAAGCGGCTAGCAGTGGCAGTCTGGCAGCTTTTCTCTATTGCCGCTGGGTGATCTTCTTCAGCTATTCTTTGTACAGTGTTGCGGTTTGACAGTGTCAAACCACAAAGTCGCATAGTTACTTATTTAGTCGTACATCACTTGTTGTATTCTCTTATCTCTCCCATTTTCTATAAATATGGGGGCATACCTATGTATTGTTTATCGTTTTGGAGCAATAAAATTTCCTTTTATTTAGCACTTTTTCACATCACTCATATAGGATGAGCGCGAAGCTGCGTACTTCTTGGGCTTCGACAAGGGATTTCGAGCAGCTCATAGGTTTTTGGAGCACGATGCCCTAGGAGTAGAGGATGCCTCAGATGATGATGTTGATGCTGTCATGGAGGGATGATACTTGGGACTTCTCCTTCCCAAGTTTGTTTTGATTTGCCTATTTTTGTTTGTTAGGCGTGCCTTCCCTCCATTGTATGTTTTTGCTTTTTATGATGATGTAGGCCACACAACATCTTTTACTTGAGTGGAGACCCATTTTCCTTTTGGAATCTATTTGCTTCGGTTGCGTTTTGGCGCACATATTCCTTTTGGCAGAGTAGCGCTTTGCTCGAATGTTGCTTGTTAACTCGCATTTTTGGGAGAGCTGTAGACCGCTGAGGGATTGGAGACGATGAGCTCCCGCTTGTTCGTACCTTAAGCAGGGATGGAGGAGAACCCTTGTTCGTACCTTTAGGAGAACCATAGTTCGTCCAAGCGGAGGGGGAGAGGAGCCTTTGTTCGCTCACGCCTCAGGGGGATCTGAACCCGTCCTGGTGGGAGTGGCGAAGATCCTTTATCTGTTCACGCCTTTAGAGAACCGTGGTTCATCCAAGTGGAAATGGCAAAGAGCCTTTGTTCGTTTATGCCTTTGGAGAACCGGGGTTTGTCCAAGTGAAGGTGGCAAAGAACCTTTGTTTGTTTACACCTTAAGAGTACCGGGGTCCGTCTGGGTTGAGTTGGGAAAGAACCTTTGTTCGTTCGTGCCTCTAGAGGACCGGGGTCTGTCCGGATAGAGGTGGCGAAAAACCTTTGTTCATTCGCACCTCAGGAGGATTGTGGTCCATCCGGGTGGAGTTGTAGATGAACCTTTGTTTATTTTGTGCCTCAGGAGGGTCAGTGTCAATCAGGATCCATCTGGGTGGAGGTGGAGAAGAACATTTGTTCGTTCGCTGCTCAGGAGAACCAGGGTTTGTCCAAGTGAAGGTGCAAATGACCTTTGTCCATCTCACCCGGGAGGTGCAGGCAGACCTTTGTCTGTCTCGCCTAAGGTGGAAAATTGTTTTTGCCGATCTCTCCTGAGGTGCAGAAAGTCTTTTGAAAGTTATTTAACTGAAACTTAACTAATCACCTGGAGAGGGAAGGATGAATAGGTCTTTGAAGTTTTCTTAATTCTTTTGTTGTTTTCAATTAAACTATTTAGAGCTTGCCTTAGATCCTGTAATAAAAAGGAAACAAGCAACACAAAAAACACAAAGATTTATAGTGGTTCCCCAATTGGGTACATATACTTTCCCTCCCACCTATCGAACTGATTTGTTGGACTAGGCACAAACTCCACCTATATGCTCCTCAGAGCTTACACCTCAGGCCCTCAGCCTATTACACAGATTCTTCACAGAATCAAAACTCAGAACCAAAAGTGTTCCTACCTCAGATATCTATAGAGCTCCTACAGATCAGTGATCCACTGATCATCTACCTCAGCCTTATTTTTAAGGCCTACAACTTAGGCTCTTCAGCCCTACATATTCAGGCACACAACCCTACTCTTAGAGTACTACAACGCTCCTACAACTCAGTACCCCAACTAGGTACCTACAACTCAGCCTCCTCCAAGTCCTATAACTCAGGGACACACTTATCACCTACAACTCAGTGACTCTCCAGTCACCTATCTCAGGCACAAGGCCCTACACTCAGGCTGGGAGGACAGCCCTACATCAGATCCACACTTGGATCCTACCTCAGAGAGAAACACTATCCTGCCTCAAGCAATTAAGCCCCATAGCTCAGATCCACACTTGGATCCTACCTCAGTAGCCCAATAGGGCACCTACCTCAATGACTAATTAGTCACCTACCTCAGGTATAAAGTGCCCTACACTCAGATTCAGATAAAGTGAATCGTACAAGAAAAGAATACAGAGTAGTTAAGAAAAATAAACAACTGACTCAGAGATAAATCTCTGAGTCTACCTTGCTGGACTGAGCAAATTTCAGTCAAGCATACTTGCTGTAGAAGGAATTAGTCCTCTTCCACATCTAACTCTTTTCTACTGCACAGAAGAGCAGCAACCAGCTTGCTGAATGGAAGAATCAACTTTTTTGTTCTTGAATGAACTATCTTGCTGAGCTTGAAGAGCTCAGCTAACTTCCTTTGCCTTGGCGGCTATCCATGCTGGACATTAGCTTTCAAGCTTGGTGGAGAAGATGATGCTCAGCCGCCTTTCTGTATTTTCTTTATTGCGTTCAATCTCTTTCATTCATTTTTCGTTTCCCTAATCCCTTTTCATTTTCCTTTTTTATATACGTTGATTTGAATCAACGGTACCCTTGTATGTGGGCCCCAGCCAAGGTTTGGTGAGTCCTACCTTCTTTAGAAAGGACAAGGCATCTTTCGGCGCCACTACAGCTTTCTTGCAACGGCTACATGTAACTTGACTTTGATGATGTCAGCAATGGTCATCACCATCTGGACTTATAAATTATTCCAGAAATCCATGAAGCGTTGAGTGATGTTAAGTCAATCAACTCAATCTGTCTTGGCTCTCAGCACTTTTGGACTTGTGAATTTCTCTGGATTTGTCGCAGCGGTTCTGTCTCAGCGGTTTATTTATAATAGCTGTGACAAGCCTTTGTCTCAACACTTTCTTCTTATTAGCTGAGACAAGTCTCTGTCTCAGTAGTTTTGTCTCAGCGGTCTTTGCTTCTTAGCTGAGACTATCTCTGTCTCCGTGGATTTCCTCTTAACTGTATCAACACTTCCTTCTTCATTAGAATAATTGAGTGAACCTGCTTCACTCAACACTTCTGGACTTAGAGAAATCCAAAAAGTTTTGTCTCAACACTTCCTTCTTCATTAGAAGCGTTGAGTGAACCTGCTTCACTCAATACTTCTGAACTTAGAGAAATCCGACAAGTTTTGTCTCAGTGCTTCATTTTTCATTAGAAGCATTGAGTGAACCTGCTTCACTCAACGCTTCTAGACTTAGAGAAATCCAGCAAGATTTGTCTCAGCTGTCTTAGCGCTCTCAACGTCTTCTTCTCAGCTAGCTCAGCTGGCTCAGCGGTCGCAATGCCTTCTTCTCAGCTATCTCAGAGGTCTTAGCTCTTTTTTGCCTTAGTTGATTTTTCTAACTTTAGCTTAACAAGTGTTGAGCTGAGTTCGATGATTTGTAAGCTGAGCTCGACGAATTGCAAACTGAGCTCGACGAACTTCAAGCTGAGCTCGACGAAATTTGAAACCTGAGCTCTTGTGCTTATCCCAAGGAATGTTGAGCTGAGTACGACACCAACGTGCTAAGCTCGACGAACTTCGAGCTGAGCTCGATGAAATTTAAGTTTTACTACCAGACTCATTTTTTCACCTGTCCAATCATGGACTAACTACGTGCATGAATTAGGGCACACATCAAATACATTATTTGTCTATGTTATTGACCCGTTTGACTTCTTACAAATTCAGGATATTGGGATCAATAGACCCAACATCTTTCGCCAATCACACCTTGGAGGTGCAAAAAGGCTTTCGTCAATCTTGCCTGGGAGGTACAAAAATGCTTTCGCTAATATTTCCTATGAGGTGCAGAAAGGCTTCCACCAATCTCATCTTGTGATGACCTGTTAGCGGTGTATGGGAAAATAGACGTTGTATTGCTGAAAGAAAGATACATGTACTCTCGAGTCCACCCTCATAGCTTATTCCTCAAGACAGAAATAAGGAAAACAACAAACAGTAGGGGCGTGCCGGCTTCGGTCTTGCTCGAACTTCCTTATCCCTGGTCCTGACCAGGGTGCGCCTGCTGAAGGTAGCAGAGTTGTGCCGCTTCCTGATCACCTCGTGCAACACCTATCCTGCCCGGGGTGACGAAATTTAGTGCTAGGTGCAGGATGGAGGGGATTGTCGCGAAGAGCGCTTGGAGTGGACGCTCGAAAATCGCATTGTACGCCGAGCTGGAGTCGATTACTATGAATTAGACATCCCGGGTCACATGCCTTGGGAACTCCCCTATAGTAGCGTGGAGGGTAATCATTCCCCGTACGGGTACGAGCGCATTGTCGAATCCATATAGCGGCACAGTTGCTGGTTTGAGTCGATCTCGAGGGGCCTTCATGTTGAGCAGTGTGGACTCAAACATGATGTCTACCGAGCTCCCACTGTCGACTAATATCCGCCTGACCACTAAAGTAGGGATCGCCAATCCTACATTGATTTCATGGGGATCTTGGTGTGTTGTGCACACACCTTTCAGGTCTTTGTCCCAGAAGTTGATGGCGGTATCCGCTTATGGCCTCGGTTCTTCTGGGCTCTCCTCATTCTGGACGACGAAGAGGATTTGGAAGGGCGAGTCAATGATGGTTCTGACCTCTCCGACCATTTTCCTGCCCCCTGCACGCCTTGGCGTGGCGGGGGACTGATCTCATCTAGGTTAGTGCGGTGGGGGCTGATTGGGTACTTGATTTTGCAAGTATCTCCCTAGATGTCCCTGCTAGATGGGACACTCTATCTCCCACTTCAGTCGGGTTCAATCCTCCGTACTGTGCCCATTCCTGCGGTGAAACTCGCAGTACAGTGTTTTGTCTCGGTTTGGGGGCAACGACTTCGGGCTTCGGAGCATGCAGGAATCTTGGATGGTCATGAGCACCTATACCCGGGTGATATTCAGCGGCGTGAATTTCCAGTGCTAACGTGGGCCTTGGTGCTGGCGAGAAGTGTCTTGGCGATCGTCATCCCGATGGTGTATTGGAGACGCAGGTTCCGATTCTATATTCGCTTAGAAGACCCTTAAAATTGTTGGCGGTGGACTTCGGTGGCCTCGTCGGACGCGATTTGTTATTCGACCCGCTGAACTAGGTTGGCATACCTAGGGACTGTTTCCCTCATCATTGAATAATAAAATCTACTCAGGCAGAGTCCTTCGAGAAAGACGTCAAGAAGAAGCTCAAGGTCGACCCTCGGGTTCTCTCGCTCCTCATAGGTGAAACGGACAGAAGATGTAAGACCCCCCTCCTGGATCCCAAAACACGATACGAAGGGAGAATCTTATGCCCAGAACAGCCACCTTGTGGTAACATTAGCGCACGGGCTAACCTGTACCACAAGACGCCTATTCCGCCGGCTACAATCAATATCAACATACATATGCCAACCCAACCAAAATATAATAACAGAAGTCAAATCCACACAAAGTATATATAAGTCCAAAGTACATCAAATAAGAAGAAACTAAAACATGCTTCTACAATATATCAGAGTACAACTAATAATTGCCCAAAGGGGCTACATCAGAGTCGCTCAACACTCACATCAGTAACCGACAATAGCGACAACACCGTCACTTCAGGCACTGTCATCCTGGCCTGGCTGTCCTACTGCAAAGTCTGCGGCTGCTCTACCTACGGGGTGACCTCCTAAAAAGGAAGACGTAGCAGCCGTTAGTCGAAAAGACTAAGTGGCTTCACATCCGCTCCCCCGGCGACTCCTCGGCACCGGGCAGAGAAAAGATCAAGGGTACAAAGTATAATAAACAGTATAAGCAGGTACAAGCAGGTGGTAATGGTACAATAAGATTAACAGCAATTAATCTAACAGTTCTACAAGAGATATATCAATCATCAAGAGAAAATAACTACAGCAGGAAGGTAACTTAACTTATAAGGATGCTCATACAAGCTTATAAGTTAAGGATCTGATTACATAAAGTAACTCATTGTATAAGAGTGCTCATACAAACTTATATGATGAGGATCTTGTTGTGCAATGTTATGAAATGGTATGTATGCTATGAAATGACTAAATTATGATCAAGCACATGCAATTGCTATGTCGACACAAACTATAGTTCCCACTATTCGAGCAGGTAGCTAACCTCTCAGGCATCAGCCGCCGTGGCCAGGCGGATGACAGTAGAGCGGGCATCTCTACTACTAAGCGGGCATGCATACTGCTTCACTTAGGCCTCCGTACGTCTCAATGCTAAGAACACAACAGCGGAGCTCATGCGTACTATGGCCCAGCGGGGGTCTCGGGTAGATGTGCACCGAGAACACAGCCCCAAACTGGCCTTGTGTGACCCGGAAGGGGCCTCAGAAGTAAGCACAAGGACACAGCCCAACCGTTCATTTGGCATGGAAGGAGCCCCGGGACGTGAACACCGAGGACCAAGCCCAACCGCCCAAAGTCTAACTATCAACTCCCGTCGGTGTGACGATCGGCGAGCCCATAGACCTGCCACACTATCCTTAACCCAGGATTACGACACCACGTGTCGACTCACACTGCATGCAATACCACATCACCGTGGAATGGAAGGAGCCTCGGAGAAAACACGAGGACCAAGCCCAACCATCCACTCGGCACTGAAGGAGCCCCAGGAAATGAACGCCGAGGACCAAGCCCAACCGTCCGACTTTGACTCATCTCAACACAATCTCAACTAGTGACGGTCAACACCGCACTTACACCCTTCCTCAATGTTACCCGTAGGGAGATGACACTCTAAGAATTGGACAACCAAATTCATTCCGTTAATCAAACATTCTCATGGCCATAGATTAACCTTCCACATGCCATTCCAAATGATTTCAACATATTATTAACATGCTGCATATTTATATTAGTCTACCAATTTCTATCAAATCATTTCGTTTGAGTATGCTTGCTTCACAAATTGATTACATGGAATCCAATTAATAAATTCATCAATTATAGAACTAAGATGATCAACATAAAAGTGTTCACCCAAACCTCAAGTTAATTGCAACATTGAATCCATCGAATCCAAATCCATGTTATACCAAACCCAGAATTTAAGTTCAGAATAAATCTGGACAACAACTTCGACCGGAGATTCTCGAAGCTACATGAATTCAGTGAAGGCGTGTAACCCATCGATGTAAAGGTCTTTCCATGTGCTATAATGTCATATTCAGACCACCACCCAGATTGGACAGTATCCTATTTGAAATCAGCCTTGAAGTCCGCTGCGTACAGAACACAATTTCTGCATGCAGGATTTATCGGATGTCATTTTCGTTCAGACTTTCCCGTGGCTACATACGTCGCCTGAAGTCGTGCAACCACTCGATGGAAAGGTATTAACAAGGGCTTCAACTTTTGTGTTAAGTTGAAAGCCCAGATCTGGCCATATCACATCTGAAGATGGCCAAGAAGATCGATGTGCACAGAGCACAGATTCTGCGCACATCTTAAGGCGGAATGAACGACATCAGTTCATCTTCCTCCTCAAGTCGTTCTTCCAGAATTACACCAAAAATTACACCTCCCTTATTCACCCTCATGAGGACACAACTCTTCATGGAACCATCCCCCATCCTCGCATAGAAGGTTGGAGAGGTTGAAGACACCACTAACCTTAGAGCACAAGCCCTAGAACGTCCTCTTCCTAGACAAATTACCATCTCGCTAGTCTAGACTCTTTTGAGTCGACATCTCACCTAGATATCTACAGATCTAGCACCAAGGGAGAGGGGAGGAAGCTCACCTCATTTCTGGCATTTCTACTATTTCCGGCCATGGATCTTGTAACTCTTCTCGGCGACATCTTCTTCTTTCACGGCGGCGGCGGATCTTCACCTCCAAGACTTGCTCCAACAGCTCTCCCTCTCTACAGAAGTTTCTCTCAGGAAAAATGGCTGGAATGAGGAGTGAAAATGGCTAGGGTTTCACAACCCTTATATATGAAAAGTGACACGGGTAGGGACACGCTCGTGTCCTGCTCGGGCGAAGCTTCAACGACGGTTTTAGTGTCAGTTCAATACTCGACACGGGTAGGGACACGCCCGTGTCCGGACCCGTGTCCACATGACACAGCCACGTGCTCTGGTCGTGTCCTTCTCTGGACACATCTCGACGAACTCAAGTCGACACACACGAGTAGGGACACGCCCGTGTCTCTACCCGCGTCACTTAACAGGATATACTTTGTTGATCTCGACACGCTTCGTCGATCTCGACTCATTTCGTCGAGCTCAACTCGACACACACGGGTAGGGACACGCCCGTGTCACTTCACAGAACACGCTTCGTCGATCTCGAAACATTTCGTTGATCTCGATACGTTTCGTCGAGCTCAACTCGACACACACACACGGGTAGGGATACGCCCGTGTCACTTTACACGGGTAGTGACACACCTGTATCACTACCTGTGTCCTTCTCTGGACATACTCGAGTCATCGACTCGAGAGCTGGCCTCTCCTACATGGAAAGGGACATGCCCGTGTCTCTACCAGTGTCCTATGCTCGACTGATTTCTCCTCCTATTTGCAAGTGCAGCCCAGTTGCCAGCACTCCCCTGGACCCAAGTCAGCTCTCCTGACTCAAAACACGCACAAGGGGCCTAGTGCGAATCAGGACGTTACAGAAGAAATCCTCGAGCGACTCTTCTTCATTCTGGCGGATGCCAGAGAGGTGCGAGGGATCTCTAATGAACCATCGGTTGGCTATGAACTGGTCGATGAAGAGACGGGTGAGCTCCCCAAAGTTGTTGATTCCCCCTTCTCACAGGGAGTGGAACCACGTGCGTGTTTGCGCCTTCAGAGGTGCGGGGAACACTTGGCATAATAGTTGCTCGGGCGCACTGAAGAGCCGCATGATTGTCTCAAAGTGATTTATGTGCTCCTGGGGGTCCTATACCCCGCCGAAGGCCTCGAAGTGTGGTAGCTTAAACTCATTCCGTACGGGGTGTTCCAAGACTTGAGGTCGAGTGGGGACCCATGGTGGAATGGGCACCATGCGTTCACAGGGCGGCGCTGCTCCTGGGCGTTCACTTCCTCGATCATGTACCAGACCTCTTGGGGGTGACTCTACGGTCGGCTCGTTGAGCTCCCACTTCCATTGGCTGATGGTCAAACCAAACTTCATCCTAGGGTTCCAACCATCTAACGATGTACATTGAGCTTGCTTCGTCGAGAGTTCCTCGACGGGGGAATCTTTTGAGTGAGTCGCACCCTAACGATTGACGTCCTCTGGCACTACTACTAGTCATGCTTCACGGGCATTGCCTGGGCGGGGAGGGTAGGACACCTCCATCCTTTGTACGAGGGTGAACATTTCAGTCCGACATTCCTCCATTAGCTGGACGCGCTCTTCTACCGCATCCGTGGGAAGGGCGGCAACGGTTACTCTGTTAGGCAGAAGAGTGTTGCCCGCGAGTGGGTTAGTTGTGGAAGTTTTGTGGTGCTCTTCTGGGGCCATGTCATTAGTAGTGCGCACGCTCCTTCTTGACATCGCTGCTGGTCGGGGGATGGTGAGACTTGTCAAAGCTTATGAGAACACTTTCCACAGTTGGCACCAAATTGTTATGGGACGTCCCGTCTTTCCCTTGCCTAGAGAAATCAGACAGCCTTAGCTCAGAATCGGACCGGGCGCACAAACAGTTCAGATGAACCGCAGCAAATGACAGAAGACTTTTTTACATGGAAAATCTGGAAAGAGTGAAAAACCACTTGGTTGGAACTGTATCGAGCTAAAATCTACTAGCTTCTTGGAGTTTTACAAAGTCTGATTTGATCTCGGAGGGCGACAGGCCGGTACTCCGTTACAAGTGCAGAAAAGGAGGAAAAACGGTCAAGTTCTCGGAGCCTTGATGGAAGCGCTCCGACCTTGGAATGTTACTATGCTCGCAGAACCAGGGTGGGAGCATTCCGCTTGGAAAATTCTTTAAGTCCGCGGAGCTTGTTGGGGGAGCATTCTCGTTGATGCGGAGCATTGATGAGAGTGCTCTCGCGAAGGCGATTGACGTAACTTGGAGCGTGTTGGAGCCTTAGCGCAAGTAGGAGAGTAGAGAGAATTCCTGAGTTGAGAATCAACCTAAGTCCACAATCTCGTCGAAAAAACTCAGAGCTTTGTCTTACCTCTAGAGTTGTCATGTCTTCAAATGAATGCAATAAAGCCTATTTATAGTTTCCTGGAAGATCATGGTGGTATTTGCGTCGGGGACTGATTTGTCCTTGCGAATGACGTTACTCTGTTTCAATCACCTAGATAACTATTTTTGCTGAAATGCTCCCTTCCCCCCGGGCAGTTCGAGCATCCCGGGTAAGGTCCCGGAGGCGGCGGCGACCGGAGGCCGGAGGTGGCCGACGACGAAGGAGGCGGTGGGACCGCGAGGATTGCCGCCTCCGGCGCACGCTCGTGCGGGTGAACTGCTTGTGTGGTGTATGCACGGAGCGCAACTGCGCGGAGTCGGACGCACGTGCTGACCGCGCGTTGGCCCTGCACGCCTGTGTGTAGGCCGAACACGCCTGCGTGGCCCTGCCGTACGCATGCGTGGGCTTAGCTTCTTCATTGGGGGGTTCCTTGGTTTTGCGGCTTTGATGCGCGTGATTGGGCCGGTCGAGCTCAAGTGTACTTAGTCCGCGTCTTGTCGATTTGTCTTGAAAATTTCAGGTGGAACCCCATCAGATATTATAATTTTTTAAAAAAATAATTATGGGTTCGCCTGCTTTTAATTAGTTGATGACTCTACTAACTTGTGGGAATCTTATTTAAATCATGAAATTTTAATTTTTTATCTAGTGCCCGAGCTGAATAAAAATCCTAATCTCACTAATAGAGGCTTTTGACATGACGGCGGTGGTCGTAAACGCGAGGCGATGAACCATCGTTCGTGAACTATCAACCTCACCTAAGAAGCATCATCAACTTTTATGTTTGAAAATAGCTTTTCATCATGTGGCGATCATAAACATTGTCTTTTCAAACACATATTTTATGATGGTGATGTTTTTGACCAGACTCGTCGTAGCAAAATCGTGACGCCGAACGGACCATAAGGGTCATGAGCATATAAGTTCTAGAAAGCTTCTCCACATTTGATAACAGAGTTGGAAACACCTCAACCTATTCTATATTCGAAGGTGAGTCAAGCGCGTCTTGTGACTAAAGAGAGGGACTGGATCACAACCGTCCGGCGAGCCTAGGGAGGCAACTTGCTCGATGGCAAGCCGAACTCTAAACTTTCTTTTACATCCGCGCTTCACTCGAAACTCGCAGACGCCAAACATCTACGGCCATATGCCTACTTTAGGCTCAAGTCACATTTTGCTATGAAAGGAATTATAATTATTGTTTGATTATGTTAGTTGTAGTATGATTGGCCAAACTAAACATTAATTAGTAGATATTTTTGTTTAATTAATAATTATTGGCTAATTTATCACCATGAAGAAAGGAGGGCAATTAATTAGTTATACATCCAACTGATATTATATTTATTTTGGCTACAGTGATAAGTGGAGACATGCAACATGGGCTATTAATTTTATGAAGCACAGCAAAATGATTGGTCGCTGTTGATAGAATTATTACTTACTTCCCTTTTGAGTATTTTCAAGCTGCTGCTCATCTATTGAAATAAATTTGTCTATATTTTATGTTATTTGACTTAAATGGCACCTTTAATAAGTTGCCTGTAATATCCATGCAAGTTCTTTAAAGAAAAGGAAAATTATTGCTTTTTAACATGAAATATAAATGGACCAACATTTTAAATTAATTTAAATTATTCTAAGTGTAATTACTCAGTAATCTATCCTTCATCTTTTTAATCACCAAGTATAACGTTCTAGAGATTAGTATCCTGTTTGGGAGAGCTTTTTTCTTTCTTTTTATTTTCTGAAACATTACCGATCATAATATTGTGTTTATTTTCTACTAGTAGAAAATATAGCTGATCCGTTCCTAAAACAAACACAATATTATTGACGGAATTGTTTTCTAGAAAATGGAAAAGAAGAAAAAAAGCTCTGCCAAACGGGGCATAGATCACAAATTATATGCACATTCTATAAATAATACACATTTGAATTAAAGAATACTCATTTGGGGGTATACTTAAATGTATAACACTAGGGCTCCATTTGAGATGGTGGTTGCGATTGTAAACACATGGGTTAAACCGTCATTTGTTAAGCATTATCTAACAAACAACATCTATTTGAACATAAAAATGAATGAAGTTTTTTAGATGAGCGTTAACGAATGACAACTTAACCCTAATATTTATGACGATAGCCACCGTGCCAAAAGGTAGTGAGGAAATTGAAATACAAGATGGGTAAAGATACTGGTGCTACCAACCTTTTATTGAATAAGGAAGGTGTACAAGATGAGAGCAAAAAAGCATTCAAACACTACTACAGTAGTAGCCTTTATAAGCAATGAAATAAAATAAATATTGTTGCGGCCAACTCGACGTCCCAGTTGGATCGGATTAACTCACACCGTCTTAGCTAAGGAGAGGTCGAGCGCGCAAACAGTCACGGAGAAAAAAAAGCAGACAAGGCAACTGAGTGAAAAACTGCGTGACCTGATATGTGGCGACCAAACCTCCACTAGATTTGAGCGATGTTACAGTGCTTTCCCAAGAATTTGAGGGCGACAGACCGCCTCTCGTTACGATTATTGGGGGAGAGAGAGAAGAGCTCGGAGAGTGACAGACCACCGTTCACATAGCTGACTATTTTTTCGGAGTGCTGCGGGAACAATTCGTTCGTTATATTTTGGAGTCCTCTGGTAGTTCTTGGAGGCGGGAGCAGCTTATTGTGCTTGTTCTGATGTCTGGGGCTTGGAAGCTCGTGCAACACACTTGGCGCTTCCTATTCTCTGTGGATCGTCTCCTATTGTACTTAGGGGAAACGATAATTGCTGACTTGTTGATGCTTGGTGGGCTCGTTGCTGAGCTGTGGGCATTGAACACTTGCAACGATTTTGAGAGCGGAACACACGGAGGTGCGATTGGAGCGTACTTGATTGCAGAGCGTGTCGAGCGCTTGCTGATGGAGAGCACGTAGTGTGCTCATTGGAGGAGAACGCACTGAGCGCTTGCTAGAGGAGATCACGCGGGACGCTTATTTAAAGAGAGCGCGCAAGACGCTTGCTGAAGGAGAGAGCGTAGAGCGCTATATAGTAAAGAGCACATGTGGCATTGCTGGAGGATAGCACGCAGAGCGTTTGTTGCGGAGCGCAAATGGTAGACAGTGAGCTTGGCCCTTGTTGGAGGAGAGCGAGTGGAGCGCTTGTTGGTAGAGAGCACGCAAGGCTCTTGTTGGAGGAGAGCGCGCATGACACTTTTTGGAGGAGAGCGCGCAAGGAGCTTGTTGGAGGAGAGCGCTCACTGGTAGAGCGCGTGCAGGGTGCTTATTGGAGGATAGCGCGCAGAGCGCTTGCTGGTAGAGAGCTTGTGAAGCGCTTACTGGAGGGGGGCGCACGAAGCGCAGATGGAAGATGCGCGCACAAGGAAGCGGCCTGCGCGAGAGTGCGCGGGAGTGTGCAAGGAAGAGACGCACGTAAGAGCGTGTAAGGAAGAGGCCCGCACGGGAGCGCGCAAGGAAGTGACGAGCATGAGAGCACACAAAGAGAGCGGAGCGCGCGAGAGCGTGCTAGGAGACGAAGCGCGCAGGGGAGCGCAAGGAAGAGACGCGCTCGAGAGTGTGCAAGGAGGTGGAGCGTGTGGCGAAGCGAAGTGGAGAAGAGAGAAATTCCGTAGGAGGAGGAGAGAGAAATTCTGTAGGAGGATTTTCATCCCAGAGAAGAGAAAATGAAGATCTTCGAAAGAGACTTCAAAATCGAAGATCTTCTGCTTGAAGAATTTCGAAGGGGAAGAAAGAAATGAAGAAGATGGAGGAGGAAGGAGAGAGAAAATTCAGAGGAGGATTTCTTGGTTAAGGAGAGAATGAGAAAATGGGAGGATTTGGGGCACTATTTATAAATTTCATGAGTGGTTATGGCGATTATGCGGCTATTCACAGTCCATAATCACCATGATCGCTATTTATAAACCAATTTCATGACACATTATGTGCATATTATTTTATGATTTTACTAGATGAATCCCAATTCTATTTTTGGCTACGCACTTTCCCCACTATGGGATATCAAATGGGCGGTTACGTGGGTGGTTACCTATGTAACTAGCTGCGGCGATGGCAGTAGCGTGATCGGACGATGGAGAATTTGCAACGGCCGGCGACGGGGAGACCTCCCGGCCGGTGAAGGCTATGTCTGACTGGAGGAACTCAAACGATTACCAGCGAAAGGCTGTCCGGCCGATGGGAATGGGAGGCCGCCCCTAATTAGAGTTGGCCGGTAGAGGACGGGCGGCCAAATGGTCGCCCGTACTGGGAGAAAGAAATGTCGCCCGTGATAGGGGCCGCGATCGGCGGAGGACGGGAGACCAAATAGCTGCCCCGAAAAAATGTCTCCCCTAAAAGGGGCGGCAGTTAGCAGAGGACGGGCGGCCAAGTGGCAGCCCGTCATGGGCAAAAGACGGGTTGCCCCTATTATGGGCGGCGGAATCGGCAACCCGCCCTGGGCACTGGAGAAAGAGGGGCTGGGGGCGGCCGAAAGGGATACCCTCCCCGGAAGAAGAACCAGCCGCCCTATCCGCGAGGCCGGGGAGGCTGGAAGGCCGGGCGGCCAAGAGGCCCCCGGTCGGAGCAGCAAGGCAATGTGCAAAAGCATGCTGCCGCCCCTGCACTCTGCTAGGGCTATGTGCGTGTAGGTGCGCGTGCTCAGGAGCGCAGGCACAGGAGGGAAATTTGTGCAGGTGCGCACCCTGATCGTGCACGGGGCCCGGGATGCACGTCTGTCAGATCTTACCGTGTGCATTCCTGCACGTGATTAAAAGAGGGCATGCTTGCAAAGCTCTGTGGTCCTTCAGACAGGCTTGCGAGAGACAGGTCCGCGCACAGGGATTTACGCGAGTGCGGTTTGCGGCTCGGACTTTGTATAAGAGGTTCTCAGTTCAATCAAGCCCGTTCAATGGAACCTCATCATTTGCCCTCTAAGTCCTTGTAGCTTCGAGCCGAAGCGAATGAAGGGTGAGGACTTCTAGTCAGAGGCCTGTCTTGGTGCGTAATGGTTTGCATCGGCGTACACATGACAAAACACGTGATAGGTGAGAAGGTTAGAATGTGTGAAGGGCACTTTGTACGCTGGGAGTTGCATGAATTATTAGAGAAGCGTGCATGGGGCGCATGCTGGGCGTAATATGTATGGGGAATAGAGCGTGCAATTTTGGAGTGCGAAGAGCTTAATGCGTGTCGAGTGTGCGTGGGGCACAATGTGCATGGTGCGCGCGCGGTGCGTGACGTGTGTCATGTGTGTGCAGGGCATAATGTGCATTGTGCATGTGAGATAATACGTTCGCGATGTGTGCGACGTTGCATGGGGTTTGTTGTGTGCATTCAACGCATTATGTTAGTGAAGAATTGAGTGAATAGCGGGACGCTGCTCATAGGGGAGGCAAATGTAGTGTTGTTCCTGGTCATTTGTGGAGCAGGTTAATATTTGAAGGGGAGGTATGAGACACCTACATGATTGAAGATGAAGATCATCCACCAAATGGCGTGGACGCATTGTTGCGGAATAACCAAATTTGTTAGTTGAGATCTCCCTAAGTATGAAAGCGGGGGCTCTGATGTCGACGTAAATAAGTCATAACTATTGCTTTGTTGTACAGATGCCAGTAGTCGGCACAATGTAGGCTTGTGGCCATGTCGGAGAGTGTAATGTCTCAATCCAGTAGTCGGAGAATGTAGTGATTCATTCAGATTATGCGACCGCGAGGGGGGGGGGGGGGAGGTCTTAATGATAGCAGAGCATAGGCTCATAGTAATGTTGAGCACGCTACTCGGAGTCAGGTGTTATTAATGAGCGTGGTGCCCATAGGCAGGTGCTACAAGGAGCACACTGCCCGGAGGCAATTATTGCAATGAGTGAATTTCCCGAAGACAGGCGCTGTAAGGAGCGCTCTGCCCAGAGGTAGTTGTTGTAAGGAGCGCGCTGCCCAGAGGCAGTTAATATTAGGAGCGCGCTGATCGGAGGCAGTTGATATTAATGAGCACGGTGCCCGAAGGCAGTTGTAAGGAGCGCATTGCCTGGAGGCAGTTGCTGTTAATGAGTGCGCTGCTCAGAGGTAATTGCTATTAATGAGCGCGTTGCCTGGAGGCAGTTGCTGTAAGGAGCGCGTTGCCTAGAGGCAATTGTTGTAATGAGTGCAATACCCAGAGGCAGTTGTTGTAATGAGAGCAGTGCTTGAAGGCAGGTGTTGTAAGGAGCGCACTGTCCAGAGGCAGTTGCTGTTAATGAGCGCGTTGCTTGGAGGTAGTTGCTGTTAATGAGTGCGTTGCCCGGAGGAAGTTGCAGTAAGAAGAGCGTTGATCGGAGGCAGTTGTTGTTAATATGAATAAACACTTTTTCCATTTAGGCGAAGTGAGTACATATTTCTAAACGCACGGATGATGCTTGCCTTCTACAGGCCTGTAATGAGCAAACTTCTAAAAGCTATTAGAGTCACAGCCGCGAGTCTGGTTTTGTGGTAATTCACATGAAGAATTCATAGAAAAGTAAAATTGGTAAACATTTCAATGGGCAGAGCCTCTCTAAAAGGTACAAAGCCCTCTCTTAGGATGGTCGACTTATGGGTTGCCCCCCAGTTCATTCTAGCAAGCAGCTGGCTGAATTCCTGTTGGAAGATTCAGTGTCTGGCCCTATAAGAATATCCCCAGGAGGCCTTGTTTGACGAGTTACTCGATTTCCTCCTTAAGCTTTGAGCAATCTTCTATGTTGTGTCCTCGTTCATGGTGGAACTAACAGTACTTTGTCTGGTTCCACATATTTTTAGTGAGGGGTCTGGTCTTGTGGAGCGTCTCGTTGCCTTATATTGCGTACAATACATTTGTTATGGAGGTATTGAGGGGCATATATTTAAGGTGATGTCGAGGTCGTGGGTTGCCACAACATTCACAGTTCTTCCCCAGGTCTGATGAAGCTTCTTGCTCCTTTCTCCTCTTTATGCCTATATCGAACTATTGTTGATATGCCTCAACTGTTTCATTGACGACAATCTGGGCTTTGACTCATTGTATTAGATCGTGATAACTCGATGTTGTCTATTTCATTAATGATGAATAGAAGTTGTCGAGGCGGAGTCATCCTAAGAGGAAGCCTCTTAAGAGCTCGGGACTGACATCCTGGGATCAGTCGTGCCTCTACAGTGAAATGACGAAAAAAATCTCTAAGAGTTTCCCCCTAATTTTGGCGGATCCCAGGCAAGTGGGAGGGATCTTTGACTATCTGATGGCTGGTGATGAATTGGCTCGTGATTTGTTGTGTTACTTCTACGAAATTCCTGATATCTCATTCCTTTAAGGAAAGGAACTAGGTGCGAGCTTGTCCATTTAGGGTCACCGGAATTGCTTGGCACAATAGAGGATCAAAAGTGTTGCATAGTTGCATCATGATTGTGAAGTGTTTGACATGCTCTGATGGGTCGTTTGCTCCGTCAAATGCCTCGATCTTTGGGAGCTTGAAACCATGGGGGATTGGATGTGTCAAGACCTTAGGTGCAAATGGTGAGCAATGATGGAGAGGGAGGCTAGCCGAAGCTGTACGTTGCTTGGATCACTCAAGATCTTCGGTGATTAAGTTGAGAACTTCTTTGCATGTGAGCCTTTCGTCGAGGCCCGCTTCTTCAGTGCAGTTGCAGTAATTTTGAGATTCAAGTTCTCTGGCAAGACGGGCTCCGCGGCCTTGAATATTTGCGCGGGGGGGGGGGGGGGGGGCCTGCTTCAAGGATGTTGATAGGCAAGTGAGGGGGAACTAGACCAACGTGCCCCCCAAGGGTCGTCCATTCTGTGGTGCGGGCAGCTTCTCCCGCCATGGTCTGTAGTCACGAGTACAACTATACTGAGGGTATTGCCTTTTGAGGATGCTAGGAACTCGCTTCTCACAGATGTCACCAAACTGTTGTGGCCAACTCGGTGCCCTGGTCAGACCAGATTAACTTAGACCGTCTTAGCCAGGGAGCGGTTGAGCGCGTAAACATTCACATAGAAAGAAAACTAACAAGGCAATGTTTTTGACGTGGAAAACACATCAACTGGGTGAAAAACCATATGACCGGATCTGTTCCGACCAAAATCCACTAGATCTGAGTGTTGTTATAGATTTTCCAAGAACTCGAGGGCGATAGGTCGCCTCTCGTTACAATTATTGGGGAGAGAGAAGAGCTCGAAAGGTGATAGACCACCATTCACAGAGTTGATTATTTTTTTCATGTGTTGCGGGGAGCAATGCATTCGTTATATTCTTGAGTCCTCTGGTAATTCTTGGAGGCGGGAGTAGCTTGTTGCGCTTATTCTGACGTCTGGGACTTGGAAGCTCGTGCGACGCATATGACACATCCTATTCTCTGTGGATTGTCTCCTATTGTACTTAAATGAAATTGGAATTGCTGACTTGCTGACTCTTGGTGGGCCCGTTACTGAGCTGTGGGTGTTGAACACTTGCAGTGGTTTTAAGAGCATAACACACGGAGGTGCGGTTGGAGAGGACTTGATGCCAGAGCTCGTCGAGCGCATGATGATGGAGAGCATGTAGTGCACTCGTTAGAGGAGAATGCATTGAGCACTTTCCAAAGGAGAGCACACATGATGCTGTTGCCAGAGAGCGCGCATGGCGCTTACTAGAGGAGAGCACGCAGAGTGCTAGATGGTAGAGAGCACGCAGGGCGCTTGCTGGAGGAGAGCGTGCAGGGCGCTTGTTGCGGAGCGCTTGTTGCGAAACGCTTGCTGGTAGAGAGCATACAGGGCACATATTAGAGGTGAGCGCATGGAGCACTTGCTGGTTGAGAGCGCACATGGCACTTGTTGGAGGAGAGTACGCAGGGAGCTTTCTGGAGAAGATCGTGCAGGGCGCTTGTTGGAGGAGTGCACATGGACCGCTTGTTGGTAGAGAGCGTGCAAGGCTCTTGTTGGAGGAGAGCGTTTAGAGCGCTTGTTGGAGGGGAGCGAGTCAGCCGTGCGGAACGGGAGGACGCCCATAATCGGGGCTGGCCGGTAGAGGACGGGCGACCAAATTGCCGCCCGTCCTTGGCAAAAGAAATTCCACCCCTGATAGCGGAGGCGACTGGCAAAGGATAAGCAGAAAAATGGCCGCACGTCCAGGGTGAGAAAAATGTCGCCCCTGAAAGGGTTAGCGGCTAGCAGAGGACCGGCGGCTCAATGGCTGCCCTTACTGGGCGAAAGAATGGCGCCCCTATTAGGGACAGTGGCCGAGGATGGGCGGCCTAATCGGCCACCCATCCAGGGCACTAGAGAAAGAGTGGGGTAAGCGGCCGGAAGGGCTGCCCTCCCCGGAAGAAGAACCGGCCTCCCTATCTGGGCGGCTGAGGACCTGGAAGGCCGGGCGGCCATGAGGCCGCCCGACCGGAGCAGCGAGGCAGCATGCAAAATCACGCTTTTAGTCCCGCACTCTTCTAAAGCTACGCGTGAGCGTGAACTCAGGCATGCTGCACGTGCGCACTGAGCGCAATTAAGGGGGGTGCGCTCGCAAAGCTCCGTGGTCATTCAGATGTGATTGCGGGAGATGGTTCCGTTCAAAGGGATTTACGTGAGGGCGACCGGCGGCTCGGACTTTGTTCCAGAGATTCTTGATTCAATCAAGTCCGTTCAGAGAACCTCATCAAATTTATTAGATATTTTCATTGCTTATATAGTTAATGATGGGTTCCCAAAAAAACCATGTCGTCGAACGACAATCCCTTCACTGTGACCTCGGCTAGCTCGCCAAGACGATTCTAACAGACATGTTCTCGCTCAATTTTGAGTCTATTTGATCCCTCACATTGATGTCAGAATCCGCCGGGGGGGGGGGGGCAAATCTGGACATGCGAAAGACGCATACACGCAGGGCGGGCACACGAATTATGTGTGCGCATAGGACATGATGCACCTTAGCGAAGGGCGGGCCCATCTGTGTGTGCGCGTGGCAGTGCGCGATGCGTGACTACGCGCATGACACTCCTGCACACACCACCTGGCAACACGTAGACCTGTGCATGTCTGCACTCGCTACTGCTGCCTGCCGCCATGTCGTTGTCGTCGCCACCGATGAACCTCACCCCCTAGCTGCCAAAGGGGAAAAGTCGTCATATATATCAATTTGATGATCCATGGGGACCTCAACCATGCCCTCATATTCAGAAATTTAATAACCAAGAGAATGCAATTGTTAAATTTTCTCAACGTGGTCAGCAAGATAGCCCAAACGCCAAATTAATATCTTCGGAACTACCCAGTTCGCACGTTGAACCAGCGGAAACAAAGGAACAGAGGTTAATTCCAACAAACAATGGAAGCACAAGCAGGTCTTTTATTCATTCACTTATTTACAGCGCGAGGCATACATAGCGAGACATGATTTCGCTAGTATAACAGCTGTTAACAGAAAGCACCAAAAACAAGCCGGGCGGACAGCACCGGAGTCCGCCGAGACCGCGAGGTCGCCAGGTCGCCGAGTCCGCTGAGCTCGCCCAAGCTAAGCTGCAATCCGCCGAATAGCCACGGAGTCCGCCGAAGCCGCGAGGCCGCGCGGACACACTACCGTTATTCGCCTCCTGCTGAACCTGAACTGAGGAACACCCCTACCCGCCTGAAGCCGGCGGACAGGTTATTGAAGCTGGCAAAGATGAAACAGAACTGACAAGCCGCAGAGCGACCTCCTGCTGAGTCCGCAGAGACCGCACACTTCCGAGTACTTGACCGAAGTCACAGCCAAACTCCTGGCTCCTTAAAGCTACCCGCGCGACCTACACACAACAAACGTCAGCACTGAAACAATCCGCGCGGACTGACAAACTGAGACCGCAGCACTTCGCTCAACCCAACTTACTGTTCACTCTAGTTACTTAGGTTTGCCAGGGGGGTCCTATTTATAGGCAAGGTGAGGAGTGTGGTCACCGCCCAGGAGATAGCGACACCGCCCCAGCCCGCGCGATAGCAAAAACACCGTCCGCTGAGTCCGCAAGGACTTAGCCGGATACCAAGGAAAACCACCAGGAGCAAGGCACCCTTTGACGAACCCTCTCCAGTCCACCCAAGCTATGCAGACAAGGCATCAGCCCGCAACGCTCCAACCACTACAGGATAGCAAACCCCCTTCAATGGCTGTCCGCACCAACCCGAGGCAGTCCGCAAGACTCACACCTCAATCCGCCACAAGTCCACGACCAAAGGCAAACAGCAACAGTCCGCCCGGTCACAGCGGACTTGGCGGATACCGCGGACACCATGGTCTTGGCACAAAGTGTGACCAAGTACAAAACCATCAAAGGCCAATGCGAGCATGGCGGACACAAACTCCCGTCCGCCAAACACCCTAGCACAGACCGCCATTAGTCCGCGAGCTCCTCGCACTCCTGTCCAACGCAGCAGCCATCCACGGACTCCAAAACCAGTCCGCCAATCGATCTCCACAGCAAATCGCCTGCTGTGCCACCAGAGCTCGACAAGGCCTCAGCCAAGCTCTAAGCCCAGTCCGCAACAGCCCATACCGCGGACACATCAGTACGCAAGCTTCCCGCGGACACGAGCCAGACCGCCTATCAGCACAAGCTTGCACCCGCGGCCACTGAGCAATGCACCAGTCCGCAAGCCTCCATCCGCTCAGGTCGCTCCTTGGCAAAGCCAATCAGCACACCCTATCCGCAGAAACTAGGCCGCATAGTCCGCGGACTTCATGCAACAAGCCGCTCAGAAGACAGCCGGCTTTCCACTAGACCTATCACCAGGCCACACATCACAGTCCGCCCAGTCCGCCTAGTCCGCCAAAGCTGTACGCCCCAGGCCACCCGGCCTGTCCCGTCACCCACTTCCGCTTCACAAATTTCAACACTCCCCCTTGAAGTGGGAAGTGGTGACCAAGCCCAGCAAGCTACGCAAGCGTTCAAAGGGCCCCTTCGAAAGTGGCTTCGTGAAGATGTCAGCAAGATTATCTTCACTCCGAACATGCCCGACCAGCAGAGACCCCTCCAACACCTTCTCCCGGATGAAGTGGTGATCAATCTCTATATGCTTGGTCCTGGCGTGACACACTGGATTGTTAACCAGTTTGAGAGCACTCTCATTGTCACCCCGGAGTAAAGTAGGCCCTTGCACTTCTTCATGAACATCCTCTATAAGCCTCCTCAACCAAACGGCTTCCCGAGCAGCCAAGGCCGAAGCCTTATACTCCGCCTCCGTGGTTGAAACCGACACCGAGTCCTGCTTCTTGCTACACCACGAGATGCTAGCTGAACCGCAAGTGAACACATAACCTGAAGTAGATCTTCGATCATCCGAATCACCACCATAGTCAGCATCTGTGTACCCGAGCAACGCAAACTCCCTGTCCCTTTTATAGAGGAGTCCCATATCAGAAGAAGCCTTGACATACTTCAGAATTCCCTTCGCCGCCACTAGATGAGATTGTCTTGGTTCAGCCATATACCGACTTACTCGGCCAACAGCATAAGCAATATCCGGCCTTATAATCGTCAAGTAAATCAAGCTCCCAACAAGAGCCCTGAACACCAAGGGATCATCAAGAACCCTTCCCTCATCTCGTCGAAGCTTCAGCCCAGATTCCAGTGGAGTAGAGCACTTCTTTCCTTCGCCCATGCCAAACCGCTTCACAATGCGATCAGCATACCCTTTCTGGCTAATGAGAACCCCGCACTCCTTCCTCTCCACTTCCAGACCGAGAAAGTGATGCAACTCTCCCAAGTCTTTCATCTCGAAGCGTATAGCAAGCTCAGCCCTGAGCCTTGCTACTTCCCCCTCCGAATTCCCTGTGATGATCATGTCATCCACATACAGCAGGACCAAGACTCGTAGCTGCCCCTTCTTCTTGACGAACAAGCTTGAATCCGAGTTGGAAGCAAGGTATCCACAGAATTGCAAGTACTCTGCAATCTTCCCATACCATGCTCTAGGAGCTTGCTTCAACCCATAGAGAGCCTTCCTGAGTTTGCAGACATAGTCCGGATGCTTCTCAGAGACAACCAAGCGGCTGATCCATGAAGATGTCCTTGTCAATCTCTCCGTAAAGAAAGACATTCTTCACATCGAGTTGCCACAACCTCCATCCCTTGCTAGCAGCCAAGGCGATCACCACTCTTACAGAAGTCATCTTCGCAACTGGACTGAATGTCTCCTCATAGTCTTCTCCATACTGCTGTGAGAATCCTCTAGCGACCAGGCGAGCCTTGAACCGATCAATGCTCCCATCAGCCTTCTTCTTCAACTTATACACCCACTTGCAAGTAACCGGAGTAATGCCATCAACCTTGGGCACAAGGTCCCAGGTTTCATTCTTCTTCAGAGCATCAATCTCTTCTTTCATGGCATCATCCCACTCCTTTACTCCAGTGGCCTCGTTGAAGTTTGCAGGCTCTCGCTCATCCAGAGGACCTGCAAAGAAGCAGGAGACAAAGCTCACTGCATTCCCATCACAGTATCGAGTCGGTGGCTTAACCACCCTCTTCGATCTCCGAAGACACGGCTCCTTGCTCACGGCTTCCGTTGCTTCTTCGGGCTCCACTCCTACCTGGGGCAAGCATTGAGCAGTGCTCCCCCTGCTTCCTGAGCCAGAAGGCTCAGCCTCGGAGTTCGAAGCAACAGGAGATGCTGGTGAAACAGCAAGCTCCTCTTCCAAGCCTTCAGCAGCCACCACCGGTGCTTCATCAACCTTGCTACTTCCGGTTAGCTCCACCGAGCCACCTCCATATGACGTCAGCTCGTCAAAGACAACGTCTCTTGACACCACGAACTTCTTCGTCACAGGGTCCATGCATTTCCATCCCTTCTTCCGCTCATCATAGCCAACAAAGACAAGTTTCCTTGCCTTCGCATCCAGCTTTGTCCGTGAAGCATCCAGGATATGCACGTAGCAAGTTGAACCGAACACCCTAAGATGTCCAACACTCGGCTTCTCCTTCAGCAACAGCTCAATAGGAGTCTTCATGTTGATAGGGCTGAGTGGCATCCAGTTGATAACATAAGCAGCACAAGACATTCCCTCCGCCCAAAAGGACCTTGGGATATCTTTCGCATGAAGCCAGCATTTGCAGGTCTCCGTCAGATGACGGATCTTCCGCTCCGCTACCCCATTTTGTTGTGGAGTGTGAGCACAAGTAAGCTCCCGTTGGATCTCGTGCTTCCTGCAGAAGTTAGAAAACTCGGAGGAGACAAACTCACCCCCGTTATCAGTTCTAAGCTTCTTAATCCGCAAGCCAAGCCGGCCTTCTACCAACTCCTTAAACTCCACAAACAAACGGAAAGCTTCCGACTTCTCCTTTAAGAAGTACAACCAAGTATACCTTGAGTAGTCATCAACCAAGACAAGCATATATCTGCTTCCACCAATGCTGGCAGTAACCGTTGGTCCCATCAGGTCGCCATGAATACACTCCAGTGGTTTCTTGCTCCTTGTTTGTGATTTATCAAACGGAAGGCGATGTGCCTTACCGTATTGACAGCCCGCACAAACATGCCCATCACCAAAGGAGGACAACTTCGGCAACCCCCTCACCAAACTTCTACTCGCCATCGCCTTCAGCTTGTCCATGCCAACATGCCCCAGCCTCTCATGCCAGATAACAGCACTATCATTGGCTCTCATTTTATCAACATAAGCACTGGTGGAAAGAACAAACAAGTTCTTCACCCTCCTCCCAACATGAGCAACATCAGCCTTTACCGCTGATACGTTGCGAAGGAACCTCACGTCTGTTGGCCCAAACAGAACGTGATACCCAGCGTCCACCGCATTGGTCACCGAGAAGAGGTTTTTCTTCATGCCCGGCACGTGATACACACTCCTTAACGTGAGTGGCCCCTGATCACTACCCAAAGACACGACCCCCTCTTTCTCTACTGCATAAACAATATTATCAGCAGTGATAATAGCTTCATTACCTGAGTAAGCCTGCATGGAGGTGAACTTCGATTTGTCTCCGGTGAGGTGATGACCACACCCGGAGTCCACGATCCACTCGCTGTTGAAGTCCTCAGCAGACAAGGCCCGGACACAAGTGCCCGTCATAAAAGCTCGCCCCATTCTGCTTCTTCACTTCTCGAGCAAGCTTCCTCCTTTCCGCAGCATGCCCAGACTGCAGTTTGACCTTGCAGTCCCGCTTGAAGTGCCCTCGCTGATGACACCGGTAGCACTTCAGATTCTTCTTCCAGTCCTTAGGAGCATTGCTCCTCTCCGGCGGATATGAAGTTGAAGTCTCCTTCTCAACAGCGGCCTGCACCTTCTTCTTCTTCTTCCCTTCCCATCCTTTCTTCTTGCCTGAGAAGAGAGCTTCGCTGCCTTCCTGATTCAGGTTCACTCCATCCATCTGCCTTGCTAAGCTCTCCTGCAAGGCAAGCAGATTCTCTAGCTCCAGCAACGACGGCTGAGTAGCCCACCCTTGAATAGATGTTACAAAGGCCACATACTCCTTCCGCAAGCCGCGGATGATGTGCCTTTTCATCTTTGCCTCAGAGATAGGCTCATCAGGATCCAGTGCCGACAGCTCAGCACACAAGCTCTTCATCTTTAAGAAGTACTTGGAGATGGAAAGGTCTCCCTGAGTTGCCCTGGCCAACTCATTCTCCAGGAACTGAAGCCGCGCCACATTCTTCCTATTGAACAACTCATCGATGGTTGTCCAAATATCAGCAGCCGACTCACACCCAACGATGTGATCAAACAGTTCCGGAGACACGGCTCTCTTTAGAATGAACTCCGCCTTAGCATTTGTTCTTCTCCAGAGCCTAACCTGCTCAGCAGTACCGAAAGCAGCAGTGACTTCCTGCCTGTCGTCACCACCGACGACTTCCCACAGCTCCTCGCCAAGAAGATAACTCTTCATGCACGACTTCCACTTCTTGAAGTTAGTCGGCGTTAAGAGTTCAATGCCAAGACCCCTTGCAAAACTCCCTTCCATTGCAACACCTGTTGGCAACCTTTCAGCAGCTCCGAGCAACAACACAGGTTGATCACCACTCAATCACTGAGTAACAACACTGGCTGTCTTCCGCTCATGCAACTGAACCTCAGAAACCTCGCTTTGATACCATGTTAAATTTTCTCAACGTGGTCAGCAAGATAGCCCAAACGCCAAATTAATATCTTCGGAACTACCCAGTTCGCACGTTGAACCAGCGGAAACCAAGGAACAGAGGTTAATTCCAACAAACAATGGAAGCACAAGCAGGTCTTTTATTCATTCACTTCTTTACAGCGCGAGGCATACATAGCGAGACATGATTTCGCTAGTATAACAGCTGTAAACAGAAAGCACCAAAAACAAGCCGGGCGGACAGCACCGGAGTCCGCCGAGACCGCGAGGTCGCCGAGTCCGCTGAGCTCGCCCAAGCTAAGCTGCAATCCGCCGAATAGCCACGGAGTCCGCCGAAGCCGCGAGGCCGCGCGGACACACCGTTATTCTCCTCCTACTTAACCTGAACTGAGGAACACCCCTACCCGCCTGAAGCCGGCGGACAGGTTATTGAAGCTGGCAAAGATGAAACAGAACTGACAAGCCGCAGAGCGACCTCCTGCTGAGTCCGCAGAGACCGCACACTTCCAAGTACTTGACCGAAGTCACAGCCAAACTCCTGGCTCCTTGAAGCTACCCGCGCGACCTACACACAGCAAACATCAGCACTGAAACAATCCGCGCGGACTGACAAACTGAGACCGCAACACTTCGCTCAACCCAACTTACTGTTCACTCTAGTTACTTAGGTTTGTCAGGGGGTCCTATTTATAGGCAAGGTGAGGAGTGTGGTCACCGCCCAGGAGATAGCGACACCGCCCCAGCCCGCGCGATAGCAAAAACACTGTCCGCTGAGTCCGCAAGGACTTAGCCGGATACCAAGGAAAACCGCCAGGAGCAAGGCACCCTTTGACGAACCCTCTCCAGTCCGCCCAAGCTATGCAGACATGGAATCAGCCCGCAACGCTCCAACCACTACAGGACAGCAAACCCCCTTCAATGGCTGTCCGCACCAACCCGAGGCAGTCCGCAAGACTCACACCTCAATCCGCCACAAGTCCACGACCAAAGGCAGACAGCAACAGTCCGCCCGGTCACAGCGTACTTGGCGGATACCGCGGACACCATGGTCTTGGCACAAAGTGTGACCAAGTCCAAAACCATCAAAGGCCAATGCGAGCATGGCAGACACAAACTCCCGTCCGCCAAACACCCTAGCACAGACCGCCATCAGTCCGCGAGCTCCTCGCACTCCTGTCCAACGCAGCAGCCATCCCCGGACTCCAAAACCAGTCGGCCAATCGATCTCCACAGCAAATCGCCTGCTGTGCCACCAGAGCTCGACAAGGCCTCAGCCAAGCTCTAAGCCCAGTCCGCAACAGCCCATACAGCGGACACATCAGTCCGCAAGCTTCCCGCGGACACGAGCCAGACCGCCTATCAGCACAAGCTTGCACCCGCGGCCACTAAGCAATGCACCAGTCCGCAAGCCTCCATCCTCTCAGGTCGCTCCTTAGCAAAGCCAATCAGCACACCCTATCCACAGAAACCAGGCCGCATAGTCTGCGGACTTCATGCAACAAGCCGCTCAGAAGACAGTCGGCTTTCCACTAGACCTATCACCAGGCCGCACATCACAGTCCGCCCAGTCCGCCTAGTCCGCCAAAGCTGTCCGCCCCAGGCCGCCCGGCCTGTCCCGTCACCCACTTCCACTTCACAAATTTCAACAGCAATTACCTATGCGACATCCTAAAAACTATAAAAGTGGGCTTATGCCTTCATTTGAAGGGTACATAAAAAGAGAATTAGAGAGTGCTCTAAGATTTTCCGACGAGAATTTGCAAATTTAAGTCTAACTCCAAGGCACAAAGACCATATTCTGCACTCAACTTGTAACATCTCAACTTTTAATTATGTCACTAGGACCCTAGCTGATCCAATTAAGGTGACTTAGTCAACCACTAGGTACCATAAAAGTTGGGAGATGACCCCGAAATGTCATTTTGAGCAGATGAGCTCAGAAATGACTTAGGGTTTATTTGGCGCGGAGTTTAGAGGCCGTGTTTGCGGTAAACGCTACAGCAAGGTGGGTAACCAAATGCCCAGCGGCGTTTGCTGCGTCTCCACCCGCCGCCACTTGAGGAATGGAGCAATACGCAACATTTAGAATGGCGGCTTCCTCCCTCCGGTTCGAACAGCGGCCCAGCTCCTCCAGCCCCCGTCTCCACCCGCCGTGAGAAATGAAGCCTTAGTCAGTTGCATTAGACTTGTATGATTCAAACAACGCAACTCCTTTTGTTCTAATCCAAGGTCTTAGTGAAATTGACCGATTTAGGTATCGTCGTTCGACACAATAACAACAACATTCAATCCTTTATCCCACTATAGTGGGGTCGACTATATGGATCCTTTGTCGCCATTATGCCCTATCTTTTGTCATCATCTCACTAATGTTGAAGTACATCATGACTTTCTTTACAGTTTCATTCCAATTCTTTATTGGTCTACCCCCCCCCCCCCCCCCCCCCCCCTCGTTTAACATGCCTAGTGACTAGACTCTCACAATGCCTAACAGTTGCCTCTAATGGTCTCCTTTATACGTGTCCAAACCATCTTAGATGAGCTTCTCGCATCATCTCTGCAGTTGGTGCTACTCCTTTCTCATCATTGATACTTTCATTCCTAATTTTATCCAATCTCGCGTGTCTACACATCCACCTAAGCATTCTCATCTCCACAACTCCAATTTTTTGCTCATGTACACAATTCACTTCCCAACACTCAGTACCATAGAGCATCACGGGTCTAATTACAGCATGGTAAAACTTGCCCTTAAGTTTTAGTGGTACTTTACGATCACATAAGATCCCTAACGTGCCTCTCCACTTCAACCAACCCGCTTGGATTCTATGTTTCACATCTTTATCAATACCTCTATTGTATCAGAAATTCTCCCAACATGATGTACTAGATTACTCCTAAAGCGATCAAGGTTATGTTTTTTTCATAAACAAAAGCTTACATTGAATTGCATCTTATAACTTAGAATGAAGCAGCACTATAGTTGAAGACTTACTTGATTTACATTTAGAGCGCGTTTTAGACATAAAATGGAAAGCTAACCACACTTATCATATTGAAGCAATTACAAGAACAATGCACAATATTTGTCGATCATATGTATGTTTGGCAATTGGAGACCTGATCACTGATCGCCCCTTTCCCCCATCAGTTGTCATAGATGGAGAGATTTTATTACTGATTTGCATTCATCAATCACTTTTTGTGATTGCAAATTTCACGAGATTCCTATCAAAATCGTTAGGTTTTCCTTTCTAGGCCGATAATCAATTTATGTAATGAAGAAGATTTTGTAATTATATAAGAAGATGGTTTCATAAACTCAGTGCATGTAATATTCTTAAATTATCTCTCAATCTCTATCCAACTTCCTCCTGCTCTCTCATAGAAGATGCATCTCTTGTTATTTCCTTCTTTACTCTCTAAGAATAATAAGATATTATTTACAATATTATCCACATAAATTTTAATTCAAGAAACAATTTGAACTTGTTGAACACTGTTTCTCATTATGAAAAAGTTCATTGATTAATTAAACCAATTATAAACGAGTTTGTGAAACTCTCTGTAAAGGATTCAAATTGGTTTTGAGAGTCTCCTCGTCAAAAAAACTCAGCCTTTGGTTCTGAGAATATTCTTATCAAAAGATTCAAAACTGGTTCTGAGAGCATTCTTATGAAAACACACAAGCCTATTACAGACATTGGATTCCTACCTTTTGATAGGAGTCCCTAGTTTTATAGGAAGCTCTATAAATTTCTTGCGTCTTTTGTGATTCCTACTTTTTATGTACTTATTTATTTAGTCTGTAATGACGTGTGATTGTGTGATGTTGTTTGTGATTACGTTCTAGCTGGATTTTTATTTATCATATTCACTACACTGGCTAGGTCGATTAGTTAAGTAAATATGACTTCATGACTCGGTTTGACCAAGACAATGGCATGTTGTGTTGACTCAACTATGAGAAATTGATATAATGGGTTCCCATTTGATCAACTCAAGTCAGGGTGGTAGGAATGGCCATTGCAAGTCAAGATTGATGCACCTTGCTACTACGAGGTCGATCAGGTCAACTGTAGTGATCATAATTTAATCGGGATTTAGAGCAGTTATAGAGATCTTGGTGGGCCCATTTATGGCTTCCCATGAGTTGGTGGGCCCCTCCAGTAGTTACGTGCTCTTTAATTGGGCCACATGGGATCTAAGTGCCTAATAATAAGTCAAGAAGTTACACTTGGTCAAGGCAAATGGCTCCATCATTAGCATACTCTTCTTAATTATGTAAATATATTAACAATAAAATAATTGATCAATGTGACTAAATAGTATAACTCCTTGCCAATCATTAACCGAGGTCAATGGAAATGTGCACTTAAGTACATTAAGACACATTGTGAGACAAAGCACCAGTGGACCTATGATTTCATAAATGGGGACTTTGAACATATTAAGGCACGATTTTTGTCAAATCCATTGACCAATTTGTTGGGTATTGCATCCACAATAACCCAGATTTGTATGAAATCACCCTTGAACTAAGATGAATTAAGTTTGTATTTGATGTTCTTTTTAGTTGAGTGTTTGCAGGATACAATTGCCAAGTGTAGACCAATGTCAGTCTACAATGAGTCACCAAACACAGGACCATACAATGTAATTCCTCATTGTGTGATCCATGGTGTTGACTCATGTGTAGCCTCTCTATTGGGACACTTTTTTTTCAAGCACTAAAGGCATGGGAGAAAAGTTGGCAGCTGTATATCTTGAAAAAAAATTAAGTTTACAGATTTTCAGAAAAACTCTAAGTATTTTTCTCGAGTAGGAAACTTTATACTCGAGTAGAACTTAAGTTTATTCTCGAGTGAGACTTGTCATGAACTCGAGTTGCAGAAGCAGTTCTCGAGAAAGTTTAGTGTTGTTCTCGAGAAAGCCCTGTGTACTCGAGTACTCCATGACTTTCCTTCTCGAGTTACTTCTTTTCCAAACAGAATATTTTCTAAGTCTTTTTCTCGAGATGCCAAGGATTTTTTTTCTTGAGAAGACAATGTTTAGTTCTCGAGAAGCAGAAAAGTTTTTCTCAAGACCTAGAATATTTTTCTCGAGAGCCAGACATCTGTTCTCGAGATACTTCTTTGTTTTCGAGTACCAGAATGATTGTTCTCGAGAACAAAACTTTATTTCTTCTCGAGTACTTTCCTTCATTCTCGAAATTGCTGATTTCCACCTCCACATTTTTACTGAGTGTTTTTCTCGAGATCCTCATCATTCTTCTCGAGAATCAGAAAACCTTTTCTCGAGTACTATTATTCTTATCGAGAAATGTTGTATTGTTTTCTGAATTTTTCTAAGTTTCGACAGACGTATTTTCAAATGTGATTAACACGTGATTGGTCCACGTGTCATGCATTTAATATGATTATGACCGTTGGGCAAGTCCTATAAAAGGTCTTATCATAATCGACCAACCCTAAGAAGAAATCCCTAAGTATTCTGAATCGCGTATTCTCTGTCCAAAATCGGAAGCTGCCGCTGTTCATCGCCTTCATCGCATTTCTGCTTTCGATCCAGAGATTCAGAGCAAGTGATTCAACAGATCAAGATCTACTACATCGACATATTCTTTTCTTGATCGTGCTGGGTCCAGAATTTTCAGATCAAGAGATTTAGCCGTGTCTTCTTCAATCTATTTCTGACAGAGCTTCAAAGTTCAAAGAAGAAAAAGGGCTGAAGTTTTCATATCTGAGATTAATATTGTTTGTATTTCTTTGAATTTCATTTTATTTTTGTAGGAGATTATTCTCCGATTGTAGGGGCTTTGTTCTCTGAGTTATTTGTAGGAAGTTTCTCTTCCGAGTGTAGATCTTCTTTTGAGAGATCGAATTGTAGGAACTTTGTTCCGAGTGGTAGGATTGTTTTCAATCCAAGAATAGTGGAGTAGCCGAGTCTAGTGTGTTGCTAGATCGGTGAGGTGGAAAGTTGATGTATCCAAGGTTGGGGAACCACTATAATTCTTGGTGTCGTATGTGTATGCTTGCTTATTTTTCTGTGCATCGCTCGTTCAATTTTTATTCCAAAAAAAGAAGCAGAATTCACCTATTCACCCCCTCTAGGTGATTTAGGTAGACAACTTAAACATTTTTCACAAGTCAACTCAAAGGTGCTATGGCACCGTAAATGAATCTAGTAGCCAAAAATGGGCCATCTCATGGATTGCCTTGACCAATCTCAAAGGTATCCTATGGATAAAGACTAATGGATTAATTTGTCACATAAGCCTAAATCTTGGTCATACCTTTGACAAAATAGTCAAATCTCCAGTCCCTATTTCAAAGGTGTCTTTGTGACCAATGGTGGTGTAAGATCCCTCTTTTCGAAAATGAGCATGGCAAAAGATAGACCCTATAAGTGGTATTAAAGCATAACATAAGCAACATAATTGTTGAGAGTACAATATGTTATGTGGGAGTATAAAAAGAAAGTACATGCATAGTTATCTTAATTGCAACATAAAATAATTACTAGAAGATTATATATATAATATTAACATGTAATAATTAATGCATAACCTTTTAGGAGGATTCCTTTTAGGAGGGTTAATTGCATGGGCGGAACTAGCCCTGGGCACGGTGGGCACGTGCCCGACCGGTTTTGGCGGAACTAGCCCTGGACTAGCCCTGTACAGGAGGTTCTACTTCTTCTTCAGGCACGTGCCCACCGGTTTTGTGCGAATAGCTCTGGACAGGAGTTTTTCTTCTTCTTCTTGAAATTGACTGAAATCTGGACTGATTTCAGTCCAGATTTCTTTGAAATTGGACTGATTTCAGTCCAGATTTCTGTGAAAAGTTGATTTGAACGCACCATTGTGCTAATCTTCGAGCATTTAAATGTTAGGTACACACCATTGTGTTGCGGGAATCCATGTAAGGTTATTTGGAGCTTAATCGTCTTTTGTTGCTGAACACACCATTGATATTACTCTTGTTCCCCGGTTTTCTGTTTTAGTTTGCTTTAGGAGGGTACCCGCCTGCCAAAACCTTTTTTGGGGGGGCGCTGCCCCCGAACCCCCGCTCAATGCGCTGCCCCCCGAACCCCCCTAATTGACAGTACTTAGATTGTGCCCGGCAACTTCAAAACCTAGTTCCGCCACTGGTTAATTGTGTTAATGGTATGTACTCTTGCCTGCATGCATTAGATAATTTATGAACCAACTTAACAAATGAAATTGTATACCTGTGTCATTTATTATGCCTTATGACTCGTCAAGGAAAAGATTGGTAGATGACGATTGCTTATCTTATATACAAGTACTCACACTTTATCTCTTTAAAGTTTGAGTACAGCCAATCTCTCAATTTCTTGTCCAAGGTACCTTGTCAATTGGAGCAAGTAACTTGAGATATCACAACAATAGTTAAATTGATTCAAGATAGGTTACTAGAAGCACAGATCAATACCACAAAGTACTATAATACCACTTGTAAGATCTGCCTCTCCCAAATTAGTTTGAACCTACAAACATTTCTTATGTGCCTAAGGTCTCCCCTTAAATGTGCTCCTTTTCGGAAGCGGGATTTTATAGGTGGGACACAATGTCTCTTAGCCCACCCAAAGCTACTCATGGCATAGCACCCCAAAATGTATGCCTTGTCTCTGCATGTGCCTGGAGATATCGCCAAATGATGGTGTACCACCGAGATGAGACTATTGAGAATCTCGACAATGTCGAGACTGCAGGGCATCTCGACGGTACCGTCGAGACCGTCAAGGAGACTTGGCGATATCGTCGAGACCGCCGGGAGTCTCGACGATACCGTCGAGACCGCTAGGAGTCTCAACGGCACCGATGGGTGTATCGACAGTACTGCTGAGTGTCTCAACGGTACCGCTGGGAGAAACGGGTCCCGCATTTTAATGTTATAGGGTGAACCTGAGTGGGTTTCGGGGCATCTGATCATCTTGGAAAGTTATCCAATGACACAGATCTTCCGCTGTGAGGCTTAAATAGGGTAGAAGGGATTTTCACCGCATATTTTTCCAAGTACACCATGTCCTTGACAGCTCGTGAGCGGGAGATAGCGGAGGAAGAAGATGACCTAGATCCACCTTTGTTGGAGATTTGAAGATTCGACAGCCGATCCAAGACCGGATCTACGAAGAGGGTGTAGAGGCAAACACGATCGTCCGAGCATCTTCAAGTGTTCATGGCGAGGAAGAGGTTTCATGAGGTAATGACATCTCTCATCCCAGTTTTAGGATGGGTGCACGACATCCCTTTTATTTATGCCCTTATTTTTGAGCATTTAGGCACCGGATCTCTCAAATGAGAGGGGTTCAGGTTGCATTGGTTCAAGAAGAACCACTGAGTCATTTGAGTCCGTCCTCGACATATTTTGCATTAGATATCCGCTCTGTTAGTGTATTAGGCATTGTGGGTGAACCCGTGATCACGACCGGTGGTCTGATTCGGTGATGTTGCTTGACGTACATGTTAGGGATTTTTGCTAGAAATTCGATTGCAGCGAAGACGTTATTGTGATGCCCTTATTTTCATATGAGAACGATTGATGGTTTAGGGCAGGAGGGTTTATTTTTGTTGAATGCTATGTGAAGTAATGGCTTTATTTTTGTGGTCGGCTAGCTAGCCCCGTGATGTTGCAAGTCACGTATGGAGGGTGTCCCGACAAGACAAGTCCACTTTTTGAAAACTGACGAGAATGACACACTTTGAACAAGATCGGATGATGAATCCAATGAGCGGGCAGGGTAAAGCAAGGGTTCTTAGCAACAATTAGATTGTTATGGTGGAACTGACGAGAGTGTCAAAGCTTGCAGACACGCCTAGGTGTTGAGACCCATGAGCGAGTAGGGCATGCACAAGAGTTCCATTTGTAGCTTGAAATCCATTGGGGGAATTTGTAGTACCCATATGATTGATGTGTTGTGATGATGTGTGTTGATATGTTAAAATCATAAACAATTAGGGTACCTCAGGTGAAATCCTGGTTTGCATACATTCTGCATGGTAGGCCCCTTTTACTTCAATGTTCAACATAGAAACGTGTTTGATGCTTGTGACACTCACACTTGTTATTTTTATATTGCTTTCCTTTTATTATATATGCATACAAAGTGATATCCTACAGGGTGATGGAGTGCCCTTGGGTCTACTAGGGATAGCCAGGAGGAGGGGTGTTGGTTACAAGGTTGAGGTCAGTCTTAGATGACCCACATTACATCAAAGTTTTACAGAGTAATGTTCATAAGTTGTAGCAAACTCGTCGACCAAAAAGGCCTAAGCCTCATGAAGTATAACTTCTTTTGCTTGGTTGTTTGTTGTGTTTTCTTACTCTGTTTCCGGCTTGCATGCTAAGGTAGCATAGGCTTGATGTAATTTTATTTTTTTGAAAATGTGTTGATGTTTTGGGACATTCAGGTAATGTAAGGGCATACTGCCATTTGGACTTTTGTGGCATTAGAAAACTTCTGTTTTCCAGTGTTGGTTTAGTGTTTTCGCTATTTTATTTCAATGTCATGAGATGGGTAGTATTCTATATCAATTTATAATGCCAAAGATGTGGTGTCTATATGTTGTGGGCCCCGGCCGGACCCATATTATATGATCATTGCAGGGGGGTGTTACAATTTGGTATCAGAGGGAGGTTTACGTCTGAGTTGAGGTTTAGTGGTCGATTAAGTGTAATCGGATTGCATAAGGAAGTTGTCTACATAGGAGTGTTGTGGGACCATGAGTGTCCTTGTGTTCAAATTTTGCGAATAGTACTTCACTCGTTTGCTACCTTGTTTTGTAAGGGTGGAAGCGACAATGCAGGAATGTCGAGGTCAAGAGAGGATCCTTCAACAAGTAGTGCTACTACTCTAGGTTCCATGGGTATGAGACTGTTCTCAACCAAAGTTTGTCGCATGTTTGCGGAGGCAATGGTAGATGTACAAGCTACGACGACACCACAGGTTGTGAAACCTATTGTTCAGGTAGTGACTCCAGATACCCCGAATATATTGACTATCACATGAAGTGGAGGGGCCAGATAGGCAGAGCCGTTGGTTGAGAGAGCTGTCTTGGGGCAAGGGACCGTTAGATGAAGTATTTTCTGAATTTTCATCCTCCACCGCTCAAGGGAGTCGGCACTCCGACTGATGCCGAATATTAGTTAGCAAGGATTTAGGAGCTCTTAAGAGCGGCAGAGACACCAGAGGACAAGCAGTCCTAGCTAGTTTACGACCTTCAGATTTGAAGGTTACACAAAGCTGTTGTGGGTGAGCCATAGCGGCCGTTAGTTTCCTGGTCGCTCCCCATCCATGGATAAGTTTGTAAGTGTATTCCTTAAGCGATATATCCCCTCTTCGACGAGGTTGGCTCTTTAGAGGCAGTTTCTACATTTAGTACAATGAGACATGACAATGGACGAGTACCTGCAGGAGTTTACTCAGTTATGTCGTTATGCAGGCACGACCATGACGGATGATGAGGAGATGGATAAACTCTTTTACCATGGGTTGAGAGAGAACCTGAGGCAGATGCTCATAGCCATGAAGAATGCAGGATTCAATGAGCTGGTCGAAGCCACTAGGATGTTGGAAAGCGACATGGAGCGAACCCAATGCCATAAGGATCTTGCAGTGAGGCAAGGAGAAGAAATTCCTTCTCAGTCGCAGTGGAAGTCAGAAGAGAGTAAGTGGTAGAATAAGTCCCATCCCTTCAGGTTAGGAGAGAAGAGCGTGCTACGATGAGAGAGTCTCATTTTAAGGGACCGCCGATATGCTTCAAGTGTGTCAAGCTGGGACACATAGCTCGAAATTGTACCAAGGGTGGTGCTAAGCGAGAGCCGAGACAGGAGAAGTCTGTACGTTTCGGTCCTAGTTATGCAGATAAATGGAAAGTGGCGGAGTCAAGCGCTTTATGCTTCCATCCAGTGCAACCAAGATTTTTTAGCCTTGGGCAACATGAAGTGATTCGCCAGCCTGATGTGGTGACATGTACGAATGGTTTGAATTTTTTACCAGTTTAAAACTATTTGCGACCTTTTGTTTTTGTTGTATGCGTATGAGTCTTCGTGCTAGTTTCTGGATACCCCGCTAGAGTATTGTTCAATATGAGAGCGTCACACTCCTTCTTTGTGAAAGTCTTAATCCGGAGGTTGGGTGTGGATCCCTTTATGTCGGATGCATAGCTTAGTGTTTATATGCCCAATGGGTCAGTTATGACCACCAGGAAGATGGGGAGCATTATTTTGAGGATAAGCGAAGTTGACTTCGAGTTAGTGGCAACAATACTACCGTTCGCCGTGTTTGATGTGATCCTAGGGATGGACTGGCTTGCAGAATAGTAGGATAGTATTGAATGCCTATTGAATGTGGTGACCCTACGGAGCAAGGGAAAAGAGGAGGCCAAGTTTGAGGGCCTCAGTGGGGCGACCTGCTCCCTAATTTTAGCAGTACAGTTGGTTCGTGCAGTGAACTGGGGTGGTGTAGCGTTCATATCTCTGTTGGAAGTTCATTCCACAAAGTTGGCAGTCAGGGATGTTCATTTGGTGTCGTAGTTTGATGATGTGTTCCCCGAGGAGCTTTCAGGAGCATCTCCTCGGCGGGAGATCGACTTCACGATCTAATTGGTACTAGAAGCATGGTAGGTGCCGCGTCCTCATTTTGGATGGCATCGAAAGAGTTGGCAGAGCTCAAAGTTCAGCTGCAGGAATTGTTGGAGCAGGGGTACATTAGACCCAGCTCTTCACCGTCGAGCGCGCCGATGTTGTTTGTGAAGAAGAAGGATGGTAGCATGCATTTGTGCATAGATGACAGTGATCTGAATAAGCTGACCGTCAAGAATAAGTATCTGATTCCACAGATAGATGATTTGTTTGACCAGTTGGTAGGTTCGGTGGTGTACTCTAAGTTGGACTTGAAGTCGGGATATTACCAGCTGTGTATTAGGGAAAATGACATACCCAAGAGAGTGCATAGTACGAGGTATGGCCACTTCAAGTTCTCAGTTATGTCATTAGGGTTGATGAACGCGCCTTTAGTGTTCATGGATTTGATAAATCGAGTGTTTCAGCTGTGCTTGGACTCATTTGTGGTGGTGTTCATCAACGATATCCTAGTGTATTCCAAGTCGGTGGTGGAGTATGAGACTCACTTGAGATTGGTCTTGTAAATTCTGAAGGAGAACTAGCATTATGTTAAATTCTCGAAGTGCGAGTTCTGGTTAGAGCATGTGCATTTTCGGGGCATGTGTTTAGTGGCGATGGGGTGGCAGTGGATCCGGTGAAATTTGACGCCATTAGGGATTGACCAGTTCTGAGAACCGTGATAGAAGTCATGAGTTTCCTTGGACTAGTCAGGTATTACAAGAGGTTTGTGGAAAACTTCTCGCGGGTAGTGTTACCCCTCACATCTCTTACTTTCTAGGATCGAAAGTTTGTGTGGAAGCCGGCGTGTACCGAGCATTCGAGAACTTGAAAGAAAGGTTAACGTCCGCTCCGATCCTAAGTCTCCCCAGTGGGACTAAAGGATTTCATATTTTCAATGACGCTTCAGAGTGCGGATTGGTTGTGTGCTAGTGCAGCATTACAATATTATAGCATATAGGTATAGACAGCAGAAGGCTCATTAGAGGAATTACCCCATCCATGATTTGGAATTGGTAGCAGTAATTTTTTCGTTAAAGTTGGGGCGACACAACGTGTATGGTGCAAGGGTTGAGATCATCACAGACCATAAGAGCCTGAAGTATATTTTGGATCAGAAAGATTTGGACATGCGACAACGTAGGTGAGTCGAGTTCCTTAGGGACTATGATGTGGCGATTCAGTATACTCCAGGCAAGGCCAACATTGTCGCTGATACTTTGAGCAGGAAATATTTTGGCCAAGGGAACTGGATTGAGGCCCATGAAGAGCGGTTGGTGCAAGACTTCGAGTCTCTTAGCATTGTTTGTGTAGTCAAAGATGAATCTAATGTGGCACGATTGAATTGGATAGACTTATAGTGCGAATTTTCTGATCGTATTCGGGAGGAAACTAGTATGGATGTAGAGTTCCATCCATTGGTGTAGGAAGCTCAGAGAGGCGAAGGTTGAGCTGTGGAGATGGTCGACAGGATCCTAAAGAAGAATGAAAGGGTGTGTGTACCGTAGTTTAGCAAGCTCTGTGAGGGGTTGATGTTTGGGGTGCACTTTACAAAGTACTCCATTTATCCGGGCAGTACAAAGATGTACATGGACTTGAAGAAATCTTTTTGGCGGCCTAAGATGAAGTGGGATGTAGCTTTGTGCGTGAGCCGATGCCAGTCTTGTGCCTTAGTGAAGGCTGAATGCCAAAGGCTGGGTGAGTTTTTGAAGCCCCTTTCTATTTCTGAGTTGAAGTTGGACAACATATTCATAGACTTAGTACATGGTTTTACTCGGTCGTAGTAGGGCAA
Organism: Platanthera guangdongensis; assembly: GCA_039583875.1. Taxonomy (NCBI): domain Eukaryota; kingdom Viridiplantae; phylum Streptophyta; class Magnoliopsida; order Asparagales; family Orchidaceae; genus Platanthera; species Platanthera guangdongensis. The sequence goes on from CM077158.1 coordinate 228,748,539, forward strand.
CGATGCAATTTGGGTTATCGTGGACCACCTGACAAAGGTGGATCACTTTATTCCAAATTGAAAGGAAGATGGTATGGAGAATCTTGTGGAGCTTTATGTTCGAAATGTTGTATGGTTGAATGGGATTCCAAGAGTATCATAAGTTATCGGAGGGACGATCTACATCCAAGTATTGGAGGCTAGTGTAGAGGAGTTTGGGCACCAAGCTAAAGTTTAGTACCGCATTTCATCCGCGGACCGATAGTCAAATAGAGAGGACAAATCGTACATTGGAAGATATATTAAGGATGTGTGCCCTAGATTTTGGCAAGAGATAGGAAGACCATCATTTTATGGTGAAGTTCACCTACAACAATAGCTTCCAAGCGAGCATTGAGATAACACCATAAGAGGCATTGTATGGTAGGCGATGTCGAATGTCAATGTCATAGATAAAGGCGAGAGACACCAAGATTTTGGAAAAAGAGGCAGTGGTTGTTGCTTGTGAGTTAGTTCAGACAAACTAGGAGCGCATGAAGGTTGCTCTGAATTGACAAGAAAAATATTTCATTGCGCGTCATATGAAACTGGAGTTTACAGTGGGCGACATGGTCTACTTAAAGATCAAGCCTTTCAAGGGTGTTTCGCGGATTCGACAGCTCAAGAGATTGAGTTTGAAGTATTTGGGACCGTTCGAGGTTATAGAGCACATAAGCGAGGCAGCCTATCTGCTGGCGTTGTCTGAAGAGCTGAGTGGATTACATGACATCTTCTAGGTCTCGGTGCTGAGAAAGGCCTTAATGGAGTCGTGTGATGTGGTCGAGTTGGCGGCCGTGCCAGTGGCAACAGTTTTGAGGATGATGGTTCGTCCGGTTTCTATATAGGATTCAGAAATCCGATGTTTGCGGAATAAAGAGGTGAAGCTCGCGAAAGTATGTTGGGACAACTACGGGAGAGACCAGTTCTCTTGGGAACACGAGCAAGCGATGCTGGAAGACTTCCCAGAACTGTCTGCTTGAGGTATATTTTTCAATTTGCAGCATTTTAATTTCGAGGATGAAATTATTTTATGGGGTGAGCAGATGTAACACCCCAAAATGTATGCCTTGTGTCTGAATGTGAATGGAGATATCACCAGGCGATGGTGTACCGTCGAGATGTGATTGTTGAAAATCTCGGCAATGTCTTCGAGACTGTTGGGCATCTCGATGGTACCGTTGAGTCCGCTAGGGAATCTTGGGGATATTGTCAAGACCGCTAAGAGTCTCAGCGATACCGTCGAGACCGTGGAGAGTCTCGATGGTACCGCTGGGTGTCTCGACGGTACCGCTGGGAGAGCCGGGTCCCGCATTTTAATGTTGTAGGGCGAACCTGTGTATGTTTTGAGTTGTTGATTGTCTTGCAAATTTGTCCAGTGGCCCAGATTTTTCGTTGCAAGCCTTAAATAGGGCAGAAGGGATTTTACCCTCATATTTTTTCAAGTCCACCGTGACCTTGATGACTCATGAGTGGGAGATAGAGGAGGAAGAATACAACCTAGATCCGCCATTGTTGGACATTTGGAGCTTCGACTGCCGATCCATGGCCGAATCTATGGAGAGGGCGTAGAGGCGAACACGATAATCCAAGCATCTTCAAGGGCATAGGCGAGGGAGAGGTTTCATGAGGTAATGACATCTTTCCTCTCAGTTTTAGGATGTGTGCACGATATTCCTTTTGTTTATACCTTTTTTTGACATTTAGGCACCAGATCTCTCAAATGAGAGAGGTTCGAGTAACCTTAGCTTAAGAAAACCACAAGGTCGATTGAGTCTGTGCCTGACATATTTTGCAGTAGAAATCCGCTCCGTTTGTGGATTTGACATTATGGGTGAAGCCGTAATTGTGACCGGTAGTCCAATTCAATGATGTTGCTTGATGTGCATGTTAGGGATTTTTGCTAGAAGTCTTATTGTGGCGAAGCCGCCGTTGTGATGCCCTCATCTTCATGTGAGAATTATTGATGGTTTACGAAGAGAACGTTTATGTTTGTTGAATGATATATTAAGGAGTGACTATCTCTGTGGTCGTCTGGCTAGCCCTGTGAAGTTGCATGTCACGTATGGAGGGTGTCTCGACAAGCTAAGTCCCATTTTTGAAAACTGACGAGAACTCCAAGCTTGGGAAAAGCCCAATCGATGAAGCCCATGAGCGGGCAAGGTCAAACAAGGGTTTTTAGCATCGGTTGGATTGTTGTGGTGGAACAGACGAGAGTGGCAAAGCTTGCAAATAAGCCCATGTGTTGAGACCCGTAAGCGGGAGGGGCCTACGCAAGAGTTCCATTTGCGACTTGATAGTCGTTGGGGGAAATTAGTAGTACCCATGTGATTGATGTGTTGTGATGATGTGTGTTGATATATTAAAAGCATACATGCTTACGGTTCCTCGGGTGAAACCCAGGTTTGCATACATGATGCATGATAGGTCCCTTTACTTCAATGCTCAACATAGAAATGTGTTTGATGCTTGTGATACCCACACTTGTTGTTTATATATTGATTTCCTTTTTTTTACATATGCATATGAAGTGCTGACCTATAGGGTGATATAGTGACCCGGGATCCGCTAGGGACGGCCGGGAAGTGCGGTGTTGGTTACACAGTTGAGGTGAGTCTTAGCTGACCCATGTTACATCAAATTTTTTACAGTTCAAGGATCGCAAGATGTAGTAAGCTTGCCGGCCAAAAAGGCCTAAACCTCATGGAGTGCAACTTCTTCTGCTTGGTAATTTGTTGTGTTTCGTTACTCTATTTTTGGATTTTATGCCGAGATAGCATAGGCTTGATGTACTTTTTTTTTGAAAAAGTGTTGATATTTTGGGGTATTCAGGTGATGTATGGCCATAAGTCCATTTGGACTTCTGTGGCAGTGGAAAACTTCTATTTTCAAGTGTTGGTTTAATGTTTTCGTTGTTTTATTTATGTGTTATGTGATTGGTAGCATTCTATATCAATTTATAATACCAAAGTTGTGTGTCTATATGTTGTGAGATCCCGACCGGACTCATATTATAAGGTCATTGCAAGGGAGATGTTATACATAGTCTATTAATGGGTCACTTTTACCCACTATGCTTATCGTTGGCCAACCCTTGAACAAAATTGCCAAGTAATGGTTCTAATGTATTATGGTGAATCTATATCATCTCAAGGTAGACCCTCATGACACTTCTTTTACATATGGAGGAAAAAATTGATCTTAATGGGTCTAGTAGACATAATAAGATTGCCACATGTCAAAATCCACAACTCTAAGGTCTATGATAATGTCCAATAATGTTCAAATGGTTCTATTTGTCCCATTGTGCACCCAAGACAATCCAAATTAAGTTTGGTTCGGACTTGAACATTGAGTTAGACCTAGCCTTGTAAGCTTGTCCTATTAATATTTTGGGTCACATATATGTCAACTAAGTTTTAATAGCCATAAAGTAGGTCCACTTTATTGTTAAGTTATACCACATCGAGTTTATTACACTAGTCTAGGATCATAAGAATAATTAGTTTCAATTGAATTAATTCTATCATTAATTGTGTTGTAGTCTAGTTAGTTTGCCAACGAGACCACCTCGTCTCCAATTTAACTCAATTGTATGATCAATTAAGCCACCTAGGGTTCCTAGTTTGATCCATTCATCAGGATTAAGTTGTGGGATGTTACAGTGGTAAATGTTGGAGTGTGCAGTCATGCATGGAGCTGACACCAAGTGTGTAGCTGCATAACAAACTAACACTGGGCGCATAATATGCACAATACAACATACGCTCAATACTAAGGTAACATGCACAAATTCCACTTTCATTGAGCTCAATTGGAAAGAACTCTTTAGTTAAGCTTGCTCGGATGTGAGTAGTTCTGTGATAGGTGACCTTCAGGAAAGTCCACGGTCCATGACAGGGGCTTGGGATGAAATCAGTGCTGGTTTGCCAGGTTGGTCAGGGTCACCAAATATTATATGAGGACCTTGACCACAGCTTGGCGCACCAACCGTTGTTTCTTTCGTCTCAGGTCCCCATCATGAACTGCAGTCCATGCCACCCCAACCCCTCCCCGTGCCCATTTGGTCACAATAGGTTGTTGGAGACCACAACCCACCCTTTGACGAGAAGTTATCCAGTTAAGCGCCCCTATAAGGACTTTCCAAAAGGTCACCCATCCCAGAACTTCTCCCATATAAGCATGCTTAACTATAGAGTTCTTTCACTTCTCATCATCAATTGAGCTGAACTTCATAGTTAAGCGTTCTCGAATGGGAGAAGCTTCTAGATGGGTGACCTCCTGAGAAGCCCCCATAAGGGCACTTAATTGGATCACTTCTTATCAAAGTGAGGCTGCATTCTCCAACAACCCGCCGTGGTTGAATGGGCACAGAGAGGGGTTGGAGTGGCATTTGATGCAGCCCATGATGAGGACCTGGGATGAAATCAGTGTTGGTGTGTCTGGCTGGTCAGGGTCACTTTTATGTGACGACCCTGACCACAGCCTGGTGCACCAGCTACTATTTATTTTATCCCAGGTCCCCATTATGGACTGCAGTCCATGCCACCCCAACCCCTCTCTGCGTCCATTCAACACGATGAGTTGTTGGAGACTGCAACCCTCACTTTGATAAGAAATGATCCAGTTAATCGCCCCTATAGGGACTTCCCAGGAAGTCACCCATCCCGGAACTTCTTCCATCCGAGCACGCTTAACTATAAAGTTCTTTCACTTCTCATCACGACTTGAGCTGCAACTCAATTGGTGACGAGAGGTGAAAAAAATTTATAGTTGACTGTGCTCGGATGGGAGAAGTTTCAGGATGGGTTACCTCCTGGGAAGTCCACGTAGAGGCGTTTAACTGGATCGTTTCTCATCAAAGGGAGTGCTGCAATCTCCAACAACCCGCCATGGTCAAAAGGGCACATAGAGGGGTTGTGGTGGCACTGATTGCAGTCCATGATTGGGGCATGGGACGTAAGAAACAGTGTTTTGTGTGTCAGGTTGTGGTCAGGATCCTCACACAATGTATGAAAAGTATTGTGCCTATTTACGCAGTATTAATAAAAATATGTGGCCCCTACAAAATCAAAGTGCTTTTATTGAGATACAAATTACGAGTGCACAATCGACTTATCAAGACGATTCCTAAACTACCGAAGTTGTTTGAGGAGCAACCAAACTGACCCAAACTTGAGTGGAAGCTAGAAACTATCCAGGCCTAAACCCGACCATCACACTTTTGCGCCGCAGCCAATGCCATGTAGAGGAGCGACAACCTTAAGACGACCCTCAAGCCTACTTTATCATCCTCTCAACATCCTAATGTTCATTAGACACCTTTTCAAAACAAATATGCAACATAATAATTGATTTAAATAATATAATTATAATGTAAATTTTGGTAACAATGAATATGGTGGTATATTACTCTAAAATTTGAAAAGTAACATACACAATTGAAAAGAAAAGATTTTTTTAATTGTTTACTGCATACTAAAGAAAGATTTTTTTTATTATTGTTTACTTCTTAATCAGTTTGGTGATTGTGACAGTGAGTATTACTACTTTAATACCATATTGTGAGTTAAATTATTGCGTTTGGCGCGCCTTATCGCAACTTATTTGTTCCGGTGAGATTGAACAAAAATATCATAGCCATAGAATGTATGTTTGTTATCACAAATGTTACAAAAAAGAAATTAGTTTGAGGCATAAGATTTTGGTATGACAATGACAGTTTTCTCCAACCTCACTGGAATAAATAAACCGCGATAAGCCTTATCAAACGCAGCCTAGGGCTTCATTTAGGGGGGGGGGGGGGGACTTGTTTTCACCGGTCAAGCAGTTACGCCCGCATGAGCTGGACCATAAATTATGGTCCAGTTCATGCATCCGTGACCGCTTGACCGATAAAAACAATCCCCCCCCCCCCCACCCCAAAACGAAGACCAAGTGATGTTGCATTATTCTCATGAGATTTAACTACATTGAAGCTACGTACCAGCTGCCTCTATCTGCATATTCTCAATTCTCAAGCAGAAGGTCAACCAAGTAAGTGTGCAACAAAGAATTGAGAACATAGAGCAGCAAATATTTGATATTCATTAAGTACAAATCAGAGGGTGAATAAGGCCCTTAGGGCCTTATATATGTTGCTTTCTTCTTAATTACAGGGAATTGAACACTGCAAGCTGAGAATTAATATACATAAAAGAAATGTGGATGACAAGAGGATGAAGAAACTTGTTGCAGGCATTCATGAGAACCAATTCAAGCATCATAGAGGAGTTCAAAATGTCAAAAGGGTTTGGGTGAGAAGAATGAATGCTGCATGAATGAAGGGGGATGAAGACACTAATTGTGCCAATGGGCTGATCAATAGGGAGGGTGGTTAATTCCCAGCTACAATTTATTGCTGTGGTTGGAAATGGACCAACTTGTAGGTAGAAGCAGCTGCTCAAAAACACCTTATTTATTCCCTGCTGATCAATGCCACCGCCCAATTTACTGCCTTAGTTCTGATGGTTGATGTGATGCTCTAAATCCTATATTTATTATGCGGCTTCCCATGTGGCATGATATATATATATATATATATATATATATATATATATATATGGACGGAACTATACATATCTAAAATACACCTAAAAATCATAAAAAAATGAGCCCCCACACAATAAAATAAATTATTTGGCCTTCTCACTTTTTGTAGTTTTTTTGTGTATAAAATAAATTATTTTATTGTGTATGGGCCTCACTTTTTGTGGTTTTTAGATATGTTTAGGTGTGTTAGATAATTCAATACACACCTAAAACATACCTAAAAATCATAAATGTGAGGCTCATACATAATAAAATAATTTATTTTATACACAAAAAAGCCAAAAAAGTGTGAAAAATACTAAATAATTTATTTTATTTTGTACGGGCCCACTTTTTGTGATTTTTAGGTGTATTTTAGGTGTGTAGTTCCGTCCATGTATATATATATATATATCCATATCTAACAATTGATTTTTGTTTTTTTAAAAAATAAAGTTCTTTTATTTTTTTTTAATCCGTAAAAAATACCACTGCTAGGGCACTAGCTAGCCCGTCATAAAATAAGGAAAATTTTTTGGAAACGGGTCTCGTTCCCAAAAGTAGGAACGGGTGTACATAAATCCAACTGTATTTCAATTGTATATCTACCTGAAATATACAACTGTATTATCCAACTGTATTAATTTATTCTATACAACTGTAATACAGTTGAATTTATGTACACCCGTTTCTACTTTTGGGAACGAGACCCGTTCCCACAAATTGTTCTAAAATAAGTGCTACCCAAAACATATCGATCATGAACAGGGATGGTCTCCATTTGGGACCCCAAATGGTGGTCCATCTCATGATCTAGATGCATTCTCATTTGATGTAAAGATGTAGAATTTTTTGAAAAAAAATAAAAATATAAAAGGATGAGATTATGAATTTCTCGGATCAGCCAAAAATAAATTTGGATCGTGAAATGGATATTATAATCATTTCACGTGAAATACAGAGAATTTGTTTAGTCAATCCTTGGGCAACTCAAGGAGGGTGGTACCTTCAATCTCTTATCATTTGAAAACAAATATTTAATTTTTAACTTTTTGGTTGTTTAGGGCAAAATATAATAATGTTGATTGAAAAATTGGACAACATTAATGAGTCTAATTGTGTTGTGTCACCATAAATATCATATCTCATTTTATAATCCCCATCACACACAACCACCCATGTTTGCATACCTGATGCAAACACTAATGTGCCTTTATATCTCATTTTTAAACCACCCCTACCCCGCACTCTCATCCCCTGTCACACACATAACTAATTTGAAATTACAAAAATCTTCACTCAATTTTACATTTCATAACATTCATGTACAAAATTAGCCGCTTAGGCTTCGTTTGGGGGCCTTAATTAAGGCCCGGTTCATGCGGTCGTAACCGTTTGACCGGTGAAAATAAGTCCCGTCAAACGGAGCCTTAGAGAAAATCTTCAGGGAGGTTTTTTTGTGCCACGCAGGCAAGGTCAAACTCAAAGAACAAGTCAAAGTCAACATGTAGTAGCAGTTCAAGGGCATGTGCGGGTATCACAATTCCACACCGGTTAGGCGAAAATCGGCGACATCTCGCCAGCATGGGTGAGATCATCCTTTGGTCGCTATAGTCTCCAGACCAAAGTCGTCATAGTCTTCATGCCAAAGTCATCATAGTCGCCAGATTGCCAAAGACAATCTCGCAGGTGGATGGGTGTACTCAGGTACATCCACCCATGATTTGTTTATAAATAGGACCTCAGGGGTATTAGAAAGGGCACCTCAGATCACCTCAACTTTTGAGAGTAGACTTGAATTCTTCATCTCCCCTCCTCACATCCCTCAGACACGGGTCATTTGGTGCCTTTCTCTGTAAGACCTTTCTCCCTTACCAAGGAGGTAACCCAGTCTTATGCCCAGAACCGCCGCCTTACGGTGACACTAACTCGTAGTATAGTCGACACCACAAGACGCTGATCCTACCAGCGAGTACGATCATTCAACCTGCTCGGCCAATCGAGAGTAGAAGTAAAAAAGTACTATGTAATACTAATTAGTCCACAAAATCACATTACATATCATATATATGGAAATGAAAAGTACATCAACAGTCCATAATGAGTACAACGAAAATAAAAAAGGGCTTATGCCCTGTACATGATATCAAATCTCTCTTCTCAAAACGACAACAAAGCGGAAGCTAAACTATCATCAGAAAACTCGTCCCACCTGACGACGGGCTGCAATAGTAGTAGTAGGTGGTGGTGGTATCAGCTCCTCACGTCCTGCCACCTCGTCATGCTGGTCGTGCTGGTACTCCATCTTCTCGAGCTCCTAAAATGATTTGGTCACAACCGACCGTTAGTCATAAAAACAAGCCCCCACCTCAACGGAGGTGTTGGCGATATTAGCCGGCGGCGGCGACAGCTAGGATGGCGGAATAAGCTAAACAGATCGGCCCAGGAAGATTGAATCCTGGCCGATGGCAGATGAAGACGATGAACCGATCCAGTCGGTTTTAACCCATTCAAATTAATTAATATGATTATTTATGAATAGTGTATTTTGTCATACTTTTACAGTGATATTGCATATTAATGTTAGGCCTGTTAGATGCATATTCAGATGTAGCTATCAACATGAAAAATGTAGGCCTATGCGTTACCTTTAAAATGACATCCTAAAGTCATGATTTGGTACAATAGAACTCCCTGTAGAACCATTCTACCACGGCTGGTCATAAGCTAGGGCAGATCTTAAAATAAATGGCCAAGCCAAACCATGTGTCATCATGACCTAAAATTTTGGTCATGCTTGTGATTAGGTTAAACCTAGGCTCTGAATAAAAATGAGAATTTTTGGTCAGACTTTTGCTATAGTATTTGGTGAAATACTAATATTTAAATTAAGTGTATTTTTGGAGATGTATGACTCCAAATGACCCCAAATGTTGGTTGCATGTCCATTAGGTCAATATAAAATCATTGTAGAAATTTTAGGTCATTTGAACCTCTGCATATTTGGGAAACATGCATGAAATAGGTATGTTCAATTTGGGGTGCCTATAGTAAAAATAGAAAAAAAAAGGAATTTAGCCCATTTGGACCATTGCATGTCCATGAAACTCTTGATAGAGGCTTATAGGGATGAAATATACCTATCATAGGAAGGTTGGGAGTTTTGGGATCAAAAATCTCATTATTTGGAATTATTGGAAAACATGTCTAGTTAGGAAATAAATTTGAATCTAGGGCATATTAATTTATTAAATTCTAAAATTTGTCACAAGCTTTATTAGGAATAGCTCACCTCTGGAAAAATCTGTGGGACTGTTAGGTAATGATAACTTGGAGTTTAAGTAGAATTTACCATTTTGCCAATTATGGAAATTAATTAAAATAAGGGAAATTTTTGTTTAAATATTATGGAAAACTTTACACTAGTTTATCTCCGTGATTAAATCCCTGTTAAAATATTTGAGAATTTTTGGATGTCTCCATATGATGAAAACCCTAATAATGGCATTTTGGTAATATTGTTTATATGGATATAAGTTAGTTCAAATCACTGTTTAGGATTTTGAAATTCTGTATTTAGCTTTATTACATCAACATGGATCCTCAGTAAGTTTCCTAGAATTTTTAATTGTATAAATACTGTACTTCAATTAGAAAGTAGTCAATTTGTGATTTATTATTAAATAGATATTAAATGGAATTTCACATGGAAAAATTATGAAACTTGGTAGGAGGTCATATTTAACCTCATGGAACATCTAATAAATTTATTAGGTAGGCTGGACCATTATAGATTGTACATCATGTGCAAGGTGACCCAAGTCACTCAATTAAAAGAATTAATTTAGGCCCCTAACTCCTTAGAAAAATAGTGAAACCTAGGATGGTCAACATCATACACCAAAGCAATCTATGATAAATAATTAGGGGCAATTGGCCCAAGATTTTGGAAGACACGTCATACGGGTCAACATTAGGTCATGGGTACGCTTAGTACATATAACATATGATACTAGGACCCACCGGAGAGAAGGTTATCGGTTGAGATGGAATCTATGTTTGGAAGATAAACCTCGGTTGGTGTCCAATAGGTCACTTCTTGATAACGAGTGGTAGAGTGCAAATCTCAAGGATAGTGGCTAGAATAGAGATCGACGGAAGAACGCCGCTCTCCTGATAACATTCTAAATATTTAGGTTTGCCCCAGAGTAATAATGAGAGTTGGTATGGATCATGGGAAGACATTAATAAAAGTAAATATCATTAAGAAATGGAGTTTTTAGCTTCAGCCCATCGTAGTTCCTAGTGCCCCTAAGAGCCCTTCACCGGGCATGCCCTGAGCAGTCCAGGGATTAACCCTAAATTTCTAGGTATAACAAAAATTAGTCAATAGTAGTCTAATAGGCTAAGAGAACATGGTAACATTCTCACCCGTGAAGGGTTGGAGGGATTCAAAACAAAGGCATTGATGTGAAATCTCACCCGTGAAGGGTTGGAGGGATTCAGAACTAAGGCATTGATGTGCAATCTCACCCGTGATGTGTTGGAGGGTTTCTGGACGGGTTAGTCCTGTGAGCTGGAGGCTCGGGTTGGAATATCTTGCATGTGCATAAAAATAAACTTATGGCGGGTCATGCGGTACTGGGCCAATTGTCACACCGATGGCAGTACAATGACTCTGGCGAGGTGTGATGGTTTGAGGGGCCAGTGGGTTATTTTACACTGCGGTTTGGAGGACAATCCCCAAAAATGCACACTCGACCAAAAATACTGGTAGGTAGTCAGTAAATAGTACGCAAAGACTCTAGAGTGCACCTAGGATGTGTACAAAGGCGTATGGGAGGTCTAGGCCTAATAGTATGTATACCCGCCTAGGAGTGGAGACGCCCGCTCCACTGCTGCCGTAGCCACAACGGTGGTACCAGAGAGTGATGCTAGCTCCAAAAAGCGGGAACTAAAGGTATGTAATCATAGAGTCGTGTGTGTGAGTTGCACTTGCATAGATCATAAAATGTATGCATATCATACATTCATAACTAGGTCGTACGCACCATAGATCCTTATCATATAAATTAGTATGGGGTCTTTTATATGATAAGTTATATTTGGAAACCCTAACTTATAATTTTGTATGAGCATTCATATAAGTTAAGGTACTTCTGTGATGGTAATTTAGTAGTAGCATATTCTACCTGTCATACTTTACTCTATTTTACTTACAGTACCTTCTTTACTTACAACACCTTACTTACTTTCTGTACAGTTCATCATACCTTACATGTGATATATATATATATAACTGCTAGAGTAGAAATATATTGATACTATATATGCTTGTTAGTATAGCTCCACTGTCACCTGCTTCTTTTTTTATAACCCTTGTTGTCCTTCGCTTCGTCCTCTCGCTCGGTGCCTAGGAGTTGTGGGGGCGAGGTGTGGAGGAAACGGATTAGTCTTTATGAGTAACAGTCGGTTGTGACCAAATTACTTTAGGAGCTCGAGGAGATGGAGTACCAGCACGACCAGCAGGACAAGGTGGCAGGACGTGAGGAGTTGATACCACCACCACCACCTACTACTACTACAACCCGTCATCTGGTGGGATGAGTTTTCTGATGATAGTTTAGCTTCCGCTTTGTTGTCGATTCGAGAAGAGAGATTTGATATCATGTACAGGGCATAAGCCCTTTTCTATTTCTATTGTACTCATTATGGACTGTTGATGTACTTTTCATTTCCGTATATATGATATGTAATGTAATTCTGTTGACTAATTAGTATTACATACTACTTATTTTACTTCTACTCTTGATTGGCCGAACAGGTTGAATGATTGTACTCGCTGGCAGGATTGGCATCTTGCGCTGTTGACTACCCTACGAGTTAGTGTCACCGTAAGGCGGCGGTTCAGGGCATAAGACCGAGTTACCTCCTTGGTAAGGGGAGAAGGGTCTTACAAACTGGTATTACTTGAACAAACGATTATAAGAGAAGAAGTCCACAACACTGGGCCACCCCTCTCGAGCATTAGTTTGCGGACAAACTATGCAGCGGAAGCGATGGTGTGCCCATGTGTAAAAAAAGATCACATAAAACAGTCCACCTAAGCAATAAGTTAGGCCTATTCTATTATAAACCTTACCTTTATGCAGCCTCCACAGGTCACCGTACCGCAGAATGTGGTTCCTTCCCCTCTGGCTGTCATTCCTTTTCAGCAAACAGAGATGGGGCAGACCCTGACGGCCATTCTTGAGGCCTTCAGAGGCCAGCAGGTCCCGACAAAGCTGCCAAATTCGGGATCGAACTGGTTGAGTGTATTCAGGAGTTTATCCCCGCCTATGTACCACAGGACGAAGAATGTGATAAATACCGAGGAATGGCTCGAGGCCATACAGGAGATGCTGGAAGACATCAACTGCCCTGTCAGCCAGGTTGTCCCTTTAGAATCTTCTATACTGCATGTCCACGCAAAGAGTTGGTGGAAGTCCATGCTGGACTACACCTATGCAGATAGGGTACTGTCAGATATTTCTTGGGAGGATTTCATAGAGGCATTCTTGGAGCATTTTGTGTCCACAACGGACCGGGACGAGCTAGAAGAGAGGTTTTTGAACCTCAAACAGGGGACCAGGTCAGTGATCGAGTACCAGAGGGAGTTTTCCCATCTGGTCAGGTTTGCAGGGATACATGATTTGGACGACATGAGGTATGCAAAGAGATTCTACCGGGGCCTTAGATACGATTTGAGACAAGCCCTGCTTTTCATCTCTCATGGCACTTCAGCTCAAATCATAGAGATGGACAAGGAGCTGGAAGCAGACCAACTGATGGTGTAGAGCTAGGGAAAGAGACCGATGGATGGGTCGTCCTCTAGGGAGAGTAGTGGGGCTCACAGAGAGGCTGAGTTATGAGGCACAAGAGGGGTGGGGGACGCTATCGTCCCAACTTCAGGCAGGAGGAGAGGCCTCCTGTAGCACTAGCTCCTCCACCACTACAGACACATGGCCCGATGAGGTAGGATGATCGTGGTCTGCGACCGGTAGTTTGTTTCGGGTGCCACCAGCTGGGCCACATTAGATCTGAGTGCCCTCATCAGTTTCATCCATTTCCTCCTCCACCTCCTGTGGCCCCTCCAGTACAGCAGGGCTGAGGCCGAGAACGAGGTCGAGGTTGAGGCCGAGGCCGAGGACTTATGGCCGAGGCAGAGGATAAGAGAAGATGTACGCATTAGACCTCGCCGAGCCGATGAATCCTGAGGACGTCATCACAAGTACTTAAATTTTATTATGAATTTACGATTTTTCAATATGTAGTACTTGACCTTGTAGAATAACAACCAATTGTTGAATTCTGTGAAGTGAAAGTGGGTGAATGGAAGGCTTGGGAAACCTATCCGCGCGGACTACGCGGACAGGGTTGGCGGACTGCTAGGTCGGCAGGGATGTTGCAGGCGGTTTGCTCTGTGGCGACCTGGGCGGTCTGTTCGCGCGGACTACGCGGACAGCAGCGGCGGTCTGACAGGCCAGTGTATGCTCAGCAGGCGGTTTACTCCCAGGAAGTAACCGGGCGGATAGGAATGTTATCCGCGGAGTCCGGCTTGAAGCGGACTGAAGAACTGGAGCTCGGCAGACCGGTTTGGCAGATGCCTTGGTCTTGCTCTAGTGAAGCGGCAAGTGGAAGCCGCGGAGACCGCCGGTCAGCGCGGACAGAAACTGGAGGTCGCCCGGTATGGCGGGCTAGATCCAGTGTCCGCCTAGTAAGTGCGGACTGGCCCTTGTGGCCAGCGGACTGGACTTGGTGGGAACTGAACCAAGTCCAGGATGGCTCAGTCCGGGGAGATCGCGCAGTGGAGCGCGGGCTGGTTTCTCAGTCCGCCAAGCGTAGTAGAAGTGCTGATGCCTTGTTTGCTAGCTTGGGGAAATGCGGACTGGAGAATTGCTTGTGCAGGAGCATGCGGACTGGAGCTGGAGTCCGCTGAGTCCGGTTTAGCCTTGTGATGAGGTTATGGACTCAGGAGTTGCGGACTGGAGTCTGCTGTTAGCGTACTGGATCGGTGTGTCCGCTGAGTCCGGCAATGCCTTGGTGATTAGGCAATGGACTTGGGATATGCGGACGGAAGCTGGGTGTCCGCTGAGTCCGGCAGGTGTCTTGATGGCGAGGCTGCGGGCTCGGGTTTTGCGGGCTGAAGCCTTGTCCGCAGAATGGCGGACACGGCTGTTGTGGAGTCCGGCTGTTGTCCTGGCTTGGTCTCTGGCGGCAAGGCGGACTGGATATTGGAGTCCGGCCTTGGAGAAGCTGGGGCGGACTGGCTATCTGCACAGGAGCGGCGAACTGGAAGGTGTGTCCGCGGGCTGAGCGGACACACTTGTTCTAGCTGCGGGTTGTGGCGGTGATCCTATCGGTCAGGGCGGTGACCATACTCATCGTCGTGCCTATAAATAGGACCCATGTCACATCAGGAAAAAGGAACCTAAGTAACGTGAGTGAACAGTAAATTGGGTTGGGCGAGTGCTGCGGTCTGTGTTTTCCAGTCCGCGCGGATTGTTTCAGGCTGACGGTTTGCTGTGTGCAGGTCGCGCGGATAACTTCAAGGAGCCAGGAGTTTGGCTGTGACTTCGGTCAATGCTTGGAAGTGTGCGGTCTCTGCAGACTCAGCAGGAGGTCGCTCTGCGGCTTGTCAGTTCTGTTTCAACTTTCCCAGCTTCAATAACCTGTCCGCCGGCTTCAGGCGGGTAGGGGAGTTCCTCAGTTCGGGTTCAGCAGGAGGCGAATAACGGTCTGTCCGCGCGGCCTCGCGGTCTCGGCGGACTCCGTGGTATTCGGCGGATTGCAGCATAGCTTGGGCGAGCTCAGCGGTCTCGGCGGTCTCGGCGACCTCGCGGTCTCGGCGGACTGGAGTGCTGTCCGCCCGGCTTGTTTTTTGGTTCTTTCTGTTTACAGCTGTAATACTAGCGAAATCATGTCTCGCTATGTATGCCTCAGATTGTAAAGAAGTGAATGCATAATAAGACTTTCTTGTACTTCCATTATTTTGTTGGGTGCAACCTCTAGTCCTTGGGTTTTCCGCAGGTTCAGCGTGCGAACTGGGTAGTTCCGAAGATATTAATTTGGTGTTTGGGCTATCTTGCTGACCACGTTGAGAAAATTTAACATGGTATCAGAGCCAGGTTTCTGAGGTTGCGGAGGTTCAGTTGCGTGAGCGGAGGTCAACCAGCGTTGTTACTCAGGGATTGAGTTGTGTTCAACCTGTGTTGTTGCTCGGAGCTGCTGAAGGGTACCAACAGGTGGTTGCAATGGAAGGAAGCTTAGCAAGAGGTCTTGGCATTGAACTCTTAACGCCGACTAACTATAAAAAGTGGAAGTCGTGCATGAAGAGTTATCTTCTAGGCGATGAGAGCTTGGAAGGAGGCAAATGCGAAAGCGGAGTCTATTCTCAAGCAGGTGATCTCATCGGAGCTCTTGGACCACATCAGTGGATGTCGGTCAGCTGCGGAGGTTTGGACTTCCCTTGATGGGTTGTTCAGGAAGAAGGTGAAGGTTGCTGCTGATGATGGTCCCTCTACTTCATATCAGGAAGAAAGGAGTGTTTCTCCTAGGCGTGATAGGAAGAAGAAGGAAGGACCACGGTGCTATAAATGCAAGCAGCAAGGTCATCTTCGGAAGGAGTGCAAGGTTACCTTGCTCTCGGCGAACGTTGCTCAGGTAGGGAGGAAGGAGAAGAACGTAGTTGGGACTTCAACTAGTTCTGGATCTGATCCGCTGGATGCCAAGGATAGTGCTGCTATCTGACATGAAAGACTGGGGCATGTAGGGATGGACAAGCTGAAAGCAATGGCGGAAAGAAGACTCGTAAGAGGCTTGCCTAGATTGTCATCCTATGGCGATGGTTGGGGGTGTGCGGGATGTCAGGAAAGTGGAGCCTATCGCTTCATGGTCGACAAAGCACAATCCAGGAGTAATGCACCATTGGCGGTTGTCCATTGTGCTCTGGTGGGACCGACTGTCACGGCCAGTCTTGGAGGCAGCAGGTTCATGCTGATATTGGTTGATGACTATTCTGGGTATACTTGGGTATACTTTATGAAGACGAAGTCCAGCATGGTGCGCTTGTTTGTGGAGTTCAAGAAGCTTGTCGAAGGCCAGCTTGGCCGGAGGATCAAGGTGTTGAGGACAGGTTTCGGTGGTGAGTTTGGCTCAACCGAGTTCTCACGCTTTTGCAGGAAGCAAGGGATCCGGATGGAGCTTTCTTGTGGACATACTCCACAACAGGGTAGTGTTGCAGCTCGGATGATCTGTTGGTTAACGGAGGCCTGCAAGTGTTGGCTTCAGAGTAAAGGCGTTCTGAAGGCTCTTTGGGCGGAGGGAATAGCCTGTGCTGCTCATGTCATCAACCGGATGCCTCTTAGTCCGATCATAATGAAGACTCCTTATGAGCTAATGTTCGGAGTGAAGCCCTCAGTGAAGCACCTTCGGGTGTTTGGATCTACCTGCTATATACATTCTCCGGGTGCTCTCAAAACAAAGCTAGTCTTTGTTGGGTATGATGAGCAGAGAAGAAGATGGAGGTGTATGGATCCTGCGACGAAGAAACTCATAGTGTCGAGAGACATTGTTTTTGATGAGTTGACGCCGTATTGGGGTAGCTCTTATGTGGAGCTAGAGATAAGCAGGTCAGATGGTGGGCTGAAGGAGGCTGCTGCTAAAGAAGTGGAGTTGCCTGAGTCACCAGGTGCTCCAGGTTGTTCTAGCTCCGGGGCAAAGGCGTCAGAGTCGGGAAGAAGGGGGAGCGATGCTCCAGGACCTTCTGGCTCGAAGGCGGTGGCTTCCGGTTCAGGAAGTAAGGGGAGCGATGTTCCAGGCAGTTCTTGTTCAAGAGGGGAGTCTTCTAGTTCAGGTAGCAGGGGGAGCGTTGCTCCAGATGCTTTTGGTTCCAGTAAGGAGGTGTCTTGTTCAGGGAGCAAAGGGAGCATTGTTCCGGGTTTGCCCGGGAACGGAGCTGGTTCAAAAGCAGCGGAGGTGGTTAGCCATGATCAGGTTCTTCGGAGATCGAAGAGGATCAGTAAGCCACCAGCTCGATATAGTGAAGGGAACACGGCGGACTTGGTCCCGTGTTTCCTTGTTAGCCCTCAGGTCGAGCAAGGTACTTCTGGCTGTGATGACCCCACTAGAATCAAGGAGGTGGTTGACACCAAGTCTGATGAGGTGACTTCTCTCAGAGGCAACGAGGCTTGGGCTTCTGAGTCCAAGGAAGTTGGTGATACTCCTGTGATGCAAGAGTGGAGGTTGAAGCTGAAGAAGGCAGAGGGAAGCATGACTCCTTTGTGGAGATGCTGGAGGGCTCCCTCATGGTCCATGATATGCGGGGCGAGGACTATGTCCTGGACATCTCTTCGTAGATGCTATCAGAAGGACCAGGTGCAAGGTTACGGGAGCTGCTGGAGTTATTCACCACTTCTCACTTCAAGGGGGAGTGTTGAATTCTGTGAAGTGAAAGTGGGTGAATGGAAGGCTTGGGAAACCTATCCGCGCGGACTACGCGGACAGGGTTGGCGGACTGCTAGGTCGGCAGGGATGTTGCAGGCGGTTTGCTCTGTGGCGACCTGGGCGGTCTGTTCGCGCGGACTACGCGGACAGCAGCGGCGGTCTGACAGGCCAGTGTATGCTCAGCAGGCGGTTTACTCCCAGGAAGTAACCGGGCGGATAGGAATGTTATCCGCGGAGTCCGGCTTGAAGCGGACTGAAGAACTGGAGCTCGGCAGACCGGTTTGGCAGATGCCTTGGTCTTGCTCTAGTGAAGCGGCAAGTGGAAGCCGCGGAGACCGCCGGTCAGCGCAGACAGAAACTGGAGGTCGCCCAGTATGGCGAGCTAGATCCAGTGTCCGCCAGTAAGTGCGGACTGGCCCTTGTGGCCAGCGGACTGGACTTGGTGGGAACTGAACCAAGTCCAGGATGGCTCAGTCCGGGGAGATCGCGCAGTGGAGCGCGGGCTGGTTTCTCAGTCCGCCAAGTGTAGTAGAAGTGCTGATGCCTTGTTTGCTAGCTTGGGGAAATGCGGACTGGAGAATTGCTTGTGCAGGAGCGTGCGGACTGGAGCTGGAGTCCGCTGAGTCCGGTTTAGCCTTGTGATGAGGTTATGGACTCAGGAGTTGCGGACTGGAGTCTGCTGTTAGCGGACTGGATCGGCGTGTCTGCTGAGTCCGGCAATGCCTTGGTGATTAGGCAATGGACTTGGGATATGCGGACGGAAGCCGGGTGTCCGCTGAGTCCGGCAGGTGCCTTGATGGCGAGGCTGCGGGCTCGGGTTTTGCGGGCTGAAGCCTTGTCCGCAGAATGGCGGACACGGCTGTTGTGGAGTCCGGCTGTTGTCCTGGCTTGGTCTCTGGCGGCAAGGCGGACTGGATATTGGAGTTCGGCCTTGGAGAAGCTGGGGCGGACTGGCTATCTGCACAGGAGCGGCGAACTGGAAGGTGTGTCCGCAGGCTGAGCGGACACACTTGTTCTAGCTGCGGGTTGTGGCGGTGATCCTATCGGTCAGGGCGGTGACCATACTCATCGTCGTGCCTATAAATAGGACCCATGTCACATCAGGAAAAAGGAACCTAAGTAACGTGAGTGAACAGTAAATTGGGTTGGGCGAGTGCTGCGGTCTGTGTTTTCCAGTCTGCGCGGATTGTTTCAGGCTGACGGTTTGCTGTGTGCAGGTCGCGCGGATAACTTCAAGGAGCCAGGAGTTTGGCTGTGACTTCGGTCAGTGCTTGGAAGTGTGCGGTCTCTGCGGACTCAGCAGGAGGTCGCTCTGCGGCTTGTCAGTTCTGTTTCAACTTTCCCAGCTTCAATAACCTGTCCGCCGGCTTCAGGCGGGTAGGGGAGTTCCTCAGTTCGGGTTCAGCAGGAGGCGAATAATGGTCTGTCCGCGCGGCCTCGCGGTCTCGGCGGACTCCGTGGTATTCGGCGGATTGCAGCATAGCTTGGGCGAGCTCAGCGGTCTCGGCGGTCTCGGCGACCTCGCGGTCTCGGCGGACTGGAGTGCTGTCCGCCCGACTTGTTTTTTGGTTCTTTCTGTTTACAGCTGTAATACTAGCGAAATCATGTCTCGCTATATATGCCTCGGATTGTAAAGAAGTGAATGCATAATAAGACCTTCTTGTGCTTCCATTATTTTGTTGGGTGCAACCTCTAGTCCTTGGGTTTTCCGCAGGTTCAGCGTGCGAACTGGGTAGTTCCGAAGATATTAATTTGGTGTTTGCGCTATCTTGCTGACCACGTTGAGAAAATTTAACACCAATTTGAAACTCAAATCAACCTCATGCATAGTCTTTATCAGCGGCAAGCACGCTCATACACTGTTCGATACGGGTGCTTCACACTCGTTCGTATCAGAAGACTTTGTGGAAGGACTGGATGGTGTGGAACGATTCACGGGCTCATTGATGAGGGTGTGGCTACCTAATGGATCAGAGCTTTTATCCTCTTCCAAGTGCAACATGGAGACAGAAATTGGCGGAAAGGCATTTGAAGCACCTGCAACGATCCTAAGGATACTTGACTTTGACCTGATCCTGGGCATGACATGGTTGCATTGGAACCATGCCCAAATTGATTGCTCGTCGAAGAGGATCACATGGAGGCATGTGGACTCCTACGTCATCGTCGAAGGTATTAGACTTGTTTCCCACCTTTTATTATCATCTTTACAGGTTGTCAAAGCCCACAAGCAGGGAGAGAAAGTATACATTATCTGCTTCGAGATGGCGGGATCAGAAGCTTCTATTGTTGACATCCCAGTGGTTCGGGATTTCTACGACGTATTCCCGGAGAAATTGCCCGGATTGCCACCGGCCAGGGACATGGACTTCCGGATTCAGTTGGTGATGGGAGCGAGGCTCGTATCTCTGGCACCGTACAAGATAGCCCTAAAGGAGCTAGCGGAGTCCAAGATGCAGCTACAGGAGTTGATGGAGTCAGAATTTGTCCGACCGAGCTCATCGTCATGGGGAGCACCGGTGTTATTCGTCAAGAAGAAGGATGGGTCGCTACGGCTCTGCATCGACTACGGGGAGTTAAATCGTTTGACGCTCCAGAACACATATCCGCTGCCCCTGATCGACGAGTTTTTTGATCAGCTTCAGGGAGCCTTCTGGTTCTCCAAGATAGATTTGAGGTCCGGATACTATCAGCTACGGATCCAGGAGGAGGACATCCCAAAGACAGCTTTCAGTTCCCACTATGGATTGTACGAGTTTACGGTGATGCCATTCAGACTCATTAATGCGCCTTCTGCATTCATGAGTCTGATGAACAGTGTCTTTGAGCCCTACCTGGACAGATTTGTCATAGTCTTCATCGATGACATTCTGATCTACTCTCGGACACAGGAGGACCACGCTCAACATTTGACATTGGTTTGGAGGAATTTGAGAGAGCACCAGATGTACGCCAAGTTCTCCAAGTGCCAATTCTGGCTGCAAGAGGTGGCATTCTTGGGACATACTATCAGTGGGCCGGGTTGGCCGTGGACCCGCCAAGGTTCATGCAGTTAGAGATTGGCCGCGGCCAAAGTTAGCTTCAGATATACGCAGTTTTCTGGGACTCGCGGGATATTATCGCAAGTTCGTGGAGGGGTTCTCGAGGATAGCACCCCCACTCACGTCCTTGACGAAGAAGGAGGCAGCTTTTACTTGGACGGAGAAGTGCGAGGTAGCATTTCAGGAGCTAAAGGACAAAATCACCTCTTCCCCTATCCTTGCACTTCCATCTGGGAAGGAAGGATTTCACATTTATACTAACGCCTCATATCAGGGGATGGGTACGGTCTTGATGCAGCGCAGACATGTCATCACTTATGCTTCAAGGAAGTTGAAGAAGCACGAGCAGCACTACCCTGCACATGATTTAGAGCTCGGGGCGGTTGTATTTGCATTGAAGATTTGGAGGCATTTCCTATACGGGGTTCATTGTGACATCTTCTCAGATCATAAGAACCTCAAGTATATCGATACGCAAAAGGATTTGAACCTTCGCCAGAGGAGATGGCTGGAGTTCCTATGTGACTATGACGACCAGATGCATTATCACTCGGGGAAGGCGAACACCGTGGCAGATGCCTTGAGTAGGAGAGCCGACACTATAGGACCGGAGCCCCGGGTGATGTCTATGGAGCTGATACAGATGCTGGAGGATATGCATATTACTATAGTTTTCGAGTCTGAGCCAGAGAAATATCGAGAGTACCTGAGTTCATTGATCATGGAGTGTGATATACAGGACCACATAAGGACATATCAGAGGCTAGATACATCTTTGGAGCTGGTATTCAGGGCCCTGGAAGGGGGCAAGTCAGAGGATTACTCATTGCGTGATGACCTCATTCATTTCTGTGGTCGTGTTTATATACCCGCAGGAGGTGGTATTCGGGAGGATATGCTCGGGAGACATACTGTTCTCAGTAATCAATGCACCCTGGTATTACCAAGGTGGCAGTGGATCTGCAGAGGAGCATGTATTGGAAGGGAATGAAGAGGGAGATCATCTGTTATGTGACACACTACGAGATATGCCAGCGGGTAAAGGCAGAGTGAAAGAGCCCAGGAGGACTATTATAGTCACTGTCGGTGCTAGAGTGGAAGTTTGAAGATACCGTTATGGACTTCATGCACGAAGTGGCTTGCTCCAACTCAGGGCACGATTCTATTTAGGTCATTGTCGATAGACTGACCAAGGTGGCCCGGTTTATACCGATAAGGAAGGACAGCTCAGTTGTTGCTTTGGTGAGGTTGTTTGTGGAGCAGTTCGTCAAGTACCACGGGCTCCCCAGGATGATTATCTCGGATCATGACGGTCGATTCACTTCTAGGGAGTGAAGAGTGGTGCAAGCATACTTGGGTTCTCAACTTGATTTTAGTACCACATTCCCATCCACAGACCGACGGCCAGACAGAGCGGGCCATCAGGACTATGAAGGATCGGCAACGTTTGTGTATACTTGATACGGGGAAGCCCTGGGAGAGATTGTTGCCACTGATTGAGTTCTCCTACAACAACAATCACCAGTCGATCATTGGGATGACACCTTCTGAGTCTCTATATGGGAGGAAGTGTCGGACACCGCTATCTTGGGTTCAGGATGAGGACCCCAGGGAACTTGGATCGGAATACATAGAGGATACAAGTGCTCAAATACGACTGATCAGGGATCAGATGCTGGAGTCTCAGAGTAGGCAGGCTAAGTACTACGATGCGTAACATCGGAAGGTGGAATTCCAGGTGGGGGACAGAGTGTTCTTGAAGATACGTCTGTTGCATGGTGTTTCTCGAGTGCGGAGGCACAAGAAGCTCAGCCCTCGATATATGGGGCCATATTTGATCCTGGAGCGGATCGGGCACCCCCTTAATCAAAACTCCTCACACAGCCACTCCCAGTCAAATCTAAGCCCACCATCAGTCTCAGAGAGCTCAGACGAGTGGAGTTCGATACTTGGAGCAAGGATTTTGCTAGATAAATGAAGGATCGGGCTAGATCTCTAGAGAGATCGTCGACCATGGCACACCACCACCACACACGCTGCCAAGCCCGACTACAGGTTCGTTTCGCCTCACCTCACCCCGTACTAGCTTTCTAGATCAATTAGGCGAGACATCGGGCTCAATTAAGCCTGATGTCTCGCCTAAATGATCTAGAAAGCTAGTACGGGGTGAACTGAGGCGAAACGAACCTGTAGTCGGGCTTGGCGGCGTGTGTGGTGGTGGTGCGCCATGGCCGACGATCTAGCCCGATCGTTCATTTCTCCAGCAAAATCCTTGTTCCAGGTATCGAACTCCACTCATCTGAGCTCTCTGAGAGTGATGGTGGGCTTCTATTTGACTGGGAGTGGTTGTGTGAGGAGTTTTGATTAAGGGGGTGGCCGACCATGAGCATAAGATGCTCCTCCTTGCTGCCAAGTGTCCACCAGCCCCTCAATCTTGCTGAAAAGAGCCTTGGGAGCTCAGCCCTGAGCTTGGGCAGAGGGAAAGAGGGCCACATGGCCTCCATCCCGTCTTTCCCTCTCTCCTCTCTCCTCTTTTTCTCCAAAATTCCTAAGCTACCCCCATGCATGTATTCTCTCTCCAAAGTTTGGTGGTTAGGGGCTGTCATTGACCTCTTGGGCAGGTCTTGGGCCTTGAGCCATGGGCTTAGTCCATTAGGAATGGGCTTAACTCATAACATTTCCTCTCTTTAAGCCCTAAGTTGAATTGTTGACTTTTTATGTTGACTTGGTCAACATGATGAGTGGGCTGGCCCCACTTGATGGTCATGGACCCAATTGTACCACCCAACTTGGGTTGTGCAATGGTGGTGCGCCACTTGGACTAATTGGGCCTTTAGGTGTGGGTTTGACCAAATTAAGGTTAAGGTTGACTTGGGTCAATAGGTGACCCAATGACAGGGCTTATGGGTCACTTAGATTATTATTAGGGTTAGGGGTATAGTGGTGGGGCCAATGTGTAGTTAAGATCCAAATTTGGGCTAGTTTGACTTGAGTTAACTTGGGTCCTATAGTGGGTCCTATGTGACTACACCCTGAATCCCTGGGTCAACCTAGCCTAAAACTCATGCCCCCACCACATGTCCTAACTAAATCTAAGTTAAGGGGTCTAATTGGAAATGAGATGTTACATCCTCGTACCTCGATCAACCATATTTGGTCGCAGAGGGGAAGTTTCTTTTAAACTTCCAAGTACGTGGTGGGACCACACTACTACAGCACTTGGGGTCAATTAATAGTTCATTTCTTTTTTCTTTGCTCTAACCAACGGACCCGAGAAGTCGG
Source organism: Platanthera guangdongensis (assembly GCA_039583875.1). Lineage (NCBI taxonomy): Eukaryota > Viridiplantae > Streptophyta > Magnoliopsida > Asparagales > Orchidaceae > Platanthera > Platanthera guangdongensis. Next base: position 228,772,931 of record CM077158.1, read on the forward strand.
ATCGCCGGATCAGTAACCTGAGGCTACACTCAGGTTCAAATATTTGGATTCAGGATTTTCCTGGTTTCAACACTTTAGTGCAAAGAGTGTGGTCTGTAGCTAGAGGAGGAAAATCTACTGAGAAGGTAAGATGGTGGAAGGATGTGCTTGTAGGAGCTTCGGGTAACTCGCATGTAGTATGAGAGTGTGTGACCTAAGACAACTTCACCAACTTTGCATAATATGTCAAGGACACCTTGCGAGCAGCACTGCTTACTCCAATGGAGATCACGATGACTTTGCCTTGTCGCATGACTCCATCGGAGGAGGTTGAGCCGTCCAGGAGAGTAAGGAAGGAGGTGATGCTGGAGGAACCATATTGTAACCCCCTTATCTGTCACATAGAATATAACAGTAGATCCGGTCGGGGCCCGACGTCATATAACACAGACTGACCGAAGGGTTACGAAATGAAACCATCCTTCCAATTACAAACATCCTACACAAAGCACATTCTAGCGGAAGCATTTTAAATATTGCAAAGTAAGAACTCAGCCACAACATGAATGTACACTAAAATAACCTAAAATGAATGAGCGTACAAATACACAAAGTACTTGGTCTTATGGCCTTACAATAGTTTAATTATACAAATAGTGTCTTCCAAATATCGGCACGCAGGCTGGTCACACATGAGAATAAAAGTAAACATTCGCATTGGCCTTCGAGGGCCAGCTCAGCAACCAGGGCATTAGCCCGCTATTTGTCAATAGGCTCTGCAGCACCTGCAAGAAACAATCCACCACATCGGTGGCAAATAAAAGCAACGGTTAGCTAAAGCTGACCAAATTATCACGACCCTGCCCCTTAACTCGGGGAGGCGATGCTCCTTCCCTACACTTTGTTAGCATAGCCTAATAGTAGTGAAATTACACTTCATCACAGGCGTAGGCACGCACGGCCAGACACCCCGTACTCTCAGGGCACATTCTCGGTGAACTCGGTCAAATCCACGGTGTCACCACCGCCCCTTGGACGGTACATCTCGTGAGCATTATAGTCTTTTCGGTCTAAGCCTAAGACCCTCCATCTATTCCAATGGCAAGTACCACGTACCTTAGGTCTCTTTAACCAAACGAGATAGAGCGAGTACGGTTCCACCTAACCCGTTGCTCACACCGTAACATCAATTTAAGACATATGCGTGGGTTAAGCTTTCCTGAGTCCTAAATCTACCACACAAATTTTACATAACCCAGTTATGTGCAGGTTGGCTCCCAGGCCATCAAGATGGCAGAATCACGCTTCTTCCCTGTTTTTCGGGTACACCTTGGAGTTATTCTCCAAGGTTTCTTGTTGCAATCTACCGCGTATAAAACCCGAAACCACCATCGGCGTGGAGTCTTCTCCGGCCATTCATGCATAATGAAACATCACCGATCCAGAACAACTTGTCTGGGTAGGCTTCACACACCATGCCTATGTCCGTTCTTCGTTTTCGGACTCTACATGCAAAACAACGGGGACTATTCAAGTCTACCCGAAGGAATACCTCACACTCGCCGCATACTCGCGAGAGCGGGCATCCTATGCAATAAGGAAAGAGGACTTCACATGTCCAAGAAGAGAATCGTTACCCTAGGGTTTTTCTTCGGCGCCATGAAGATCTAGATGGATGAAAAGCACCGTAATGGCTCCGCCTCCGTAGATCTGGACTCGGCTTGCGATTTGGGGATCCGAAGCTCCACCGGCGGCCGGATCTCTCCTCCTCCTCCTTCCTTGCTCTCCCCTCTCTAAAGCTTTCATAAAGACAAAATCAAAGAGAAATGAGGGTTTCAAACCCTATTCCCGGCCTTAACTCTACAAGGACCAGCCTGGGCCCTTGGGTCCCAAAAGAAAGAAACGGACGACCACGATTCGTACTTAAAATTAATTTCCTGGGCCGAACACGGATTGTGACATGCCGTGTCACTTTTGACACACCCGTGTCAACCAGAACATGCATGTGCAGCAGGCCATGTTCCTCACACGACACAGCCTGGCTAACAGCCCGAGTAGGACATGACCCTGGACACGCCCGTGTATCAGGCCGTGTTCGCTATCTCGACGATTGTCGACTGCATTTCGTCGACCACTTGGCAACTTCATCGAACCCGAGCACGACACGGCTCTGGACACGCCAGTGTCCCAGGCCGTGTAACCCTTACCTGGTACCAAACTTGGCTCTAAACAATGTCCGTTCCTCTTTTAAGTTTTGGCGCGTTACAATTCTCTCCCTCTAAAAAGAATTTCGTCCCGAAATTACAGAAAGGAAAAGATACACAAAACTTAAACGCTACCTCAGCGGAATAACTCCGGTTTTCCTGAAGCATGGTCTACTCTCGCTCCTATGAGAGCTCCTCCCGACCGTCATTGTCCCAACGGACCTTGACCATCCTGATGTCCTTGTTACGCAGTCGCATGACTTCCGAGTCTTCAATGCGAACGGGCTTGACCTTCGTCGCAAACCCATTATCAATCGGTACTTGATCGACCACAATCACTTGTGAACGCTCTTGCACCGCCTTACGCAACACCGATATGTGGAAAACATCGTGTAGACCACTCAGTTCCACTGAGTGCTTTAATCGATAAGCTGCTTCGCCAATTCGCTCCAGAACCTCAAATGGTCAAAGATACCTCGAGCTTAGCTTCTTCAAGCGCAATACCCGTGAGACGCCCTTGAACGGCTTAATCTTCAAATATACCCAGTCGCCAATAGCGAACTCAACGTTCTTATGCTTGGCATTATAGTATTTAGCTTGTCGGTCGTCAGCGATTAGCAATCGTTCTAGAATAGTTCGTACCAACGAAGTTATATCTTCCACTTCTTGCCGCTTGTACAGCTTCGACTCACCCATTTACAAACATGACAACGACGTGCGACATCTCCTACCATAAATGGCCTCGAAGGGCGCCATTTGAGTGCTCGCTTGGTAGATGTTGTTATAATCAAATTCCACCAAGTACAGGTGATCTTCCCGCTGCTTCCCGAAATCCAAGATGCACATGCGAAACATGTCTTCCATCGTCCTGTTTACTCTCTCGGTCTGACCATCCGTCTGTGGATGAAAGGCCGTGCTGAAACACAGCTTGGTTCCCAACATTTACTGCACCAACCTCCAGTCATTGGATGTGAACCGCCCATCTCGGTCACTTATGATGCTGTAGGGCACACCATGAAGTCGAACAATGTTATCCACATAGAGTTTTGCCAATTTCTCCACCAAATCATCCTTCCTATTCGGAATGAAGTGCGTCACTTTCGTCAATCGATCTACGATCACCCAGATGGCGTCGTTTCCCTTCTGTGACCTTGGCAACCCATGCACAAAGTCCATGGAAATATCGTCGAGCTTCCACTCCGGGATAGGCAAGGACTTCAAGAAACCTCCAGGCTTCTGGCACTCCGCCTTCACTAAGGCGCACATTTGACACTTCGCCATATAAAGTGCCACGTCCTTCTTAAGTCCCAGAACAGCTTCTTCGTGTCACGGTACATCTTCGTGCTCCCTGGATGAATCGAGTACTTGGTATGATGAGCCTCGTATATCAATTCCACCCGCATTTTACCCACATTTGGGACGCATAGACGACTGTCCTTCCATAACAATCCATCCACAACATCAAATTGGGAATTTGACCCATCCAAAGCCTCAACCATGATTTGCTTCATGTTGCTATCCAAATCCAGAGCCTGGCGAATCCGATCAGGCAGGTCATACTGAACTTTTGTCCAGTTCAATTGCGCTTCGGCACTAGTCTGCTTGTCAACACAAGAGATCTCTAATGCTTCCAACTCCCGAATCAAACACTCCCCATGAATCGACAACCAATTGGCTTGCGCAGGGGCCCTGCGACTCAATGCATCTGCAACCGCATTGCCTTTCTCATGCACAAAATGAATCTTGAATGTGTAGTACCCCAGGAACTCCATCCATCTCCGCTGCCGCATGTTTCGATCCTTTTGATCCAACAAGTACTTCAGGCTCTTGTGGTCGGTATAGATATCGACCTTCACACCGTACAGGTAATGCCTCCACAGCTTCAGGGCAAATATTACGGCTGCTAACTCCAAGTCATGGACCGTATAATTCCTCTCATGTACCTTCAGCTGACGTGAGCCATAAGCTATTACACTTCCATGCTGCAGTAGAACACAACCCAATCCACAGCCCGAAGCATCACTATAGATCTCAAAGCCTTCGGTCCCACTCGGCGAACTTAGAACAGGCGTCGTGGTCAACCGACTTTTCAAATCTTTGAAATCTTGTGCGCACTCATGCGTCCAAACAAACTTCTGCTCTTTCCTCGTCAGAGTCATGAGGGGTAATGTTATCCGCAAGAAGTTCTCCACGAAGCACCTGTAATAGCCGGCAAGCCCCAGAAAACTCCGGACTTTCGCTACCGTAGACAGCACAGGCCACTCCCAAATAACAACTATCTTTGTCGGATCCACCGCAATTCCCTCTCCACTAACTATGTGACTAAGGAATGTTACCGAGGACAACCAAAACTCGCATTTGGAGAACTTGGCGTACAGTTGGATCCTCCTCAGCGTCTCCAACACCAAATGTAGATGTTTAAAGTGATCCTCCTCACAATGCGAGTACACCAATATATCGTCGATAAAGACGATCACGAAGTGGTCCAGGTACTCTCTGAAAGTTCTATTCATCAGATCCATGAACACGGATGGCGCATTAGTCAGCCCAAACGGCATGACAGTAAACTCATAATGCCTGTATCTCGTGCTGAAAGCTGTCTTGGGGATATCACATTCTCTTATCCTCAGCTGATAATATCCGGATTTAAGATCCCATTTCGAGTACACTGATGACCCGACTAACAGATTGAACAGGTCATCAATCCTTGGGATCGGGTATCTGTTCTTCTCTGTTAACTTGTTCAGCTCTCGATAATCGATATAAAGTCGCAAGGTTCCATCCTTCTTCTTAACAAAAAGGACCGGTGCGCTCCAAGGCGACGAACTTGGATGCACATAACCCTGTTCCAACAACTCTTGAAGTTGAACTTTCAGCTCTGCCATCTCCTTAGGCGCTAACCGATACGGGAAGTGTGACACAAGTTTGGCACCTGGCACTAGCTCAATAGTGAAATCAATCTCCCGCTGAGGTGGGGCTCCAGGGAGATCGCCAGGGAACACGTCAGGGTTCTCGGATACCACTGGGATGATGTCCAAAGCAGGCTTAGGCTTCGAAGCCTCCACTAGCGTGAAGAACAGCTCTGAACCAGCACGAACTGCCAAAACCACCTGAAGAGCAGACATCAAAGTCTTGCTCGACCCTTTTAAGCCTGCAAATGTCATCTCACGACCAGTTCCCAATTTGACCTCCTTGCGATTGCAATCAATGTATGTCTGCTGCTCTGAGAGCCAGTCCATACCAAAAATCACGTCGAACTTCACTAGCGGAAGTAATGATGCTTGCAAGTCGAACTCCTGACTCCCAATTCGTATCTTTACGCCACAGACTCTATCCGCGTGCATTGAACACTCATTTGGCAACAACACATCCAGTTTGTACTTTGCCATCGAAGAAGGTACTCTGATGCGTAATATAAATCCTTCTGACAAAAAGGAGTATGAAGCTCCCGTATCAAAGAGTGCTCTCGCCGGATTATCACAAATCAAAACAAAGCCTAATACAAACAGTAATAAGCTAACATGCGCAAGGTAACAAGTATTTAAAGCTAACTTGCTATAAATTTAAACCATACATGTCACCACATCAACTTGCTTTATGACCTCCTGCTGGACAAGTTTATAGACTCTAAGTTGAGCTGGAGCATAGTGGGATGTGGTTAACTCCACCGCCTTGCCCTTCTCCTCATAGGTTGCTCCCGGCTTACTCTCGGACTTTGGACGTCCGCTCCAACAGTCTCGGGCAAAGTGTCCCGGATTTCCACAGTTATAGCATGCACTTGGGTTTCGGCCTGTAGTCGCCCCAGATGCACCAAAAGAAGGGGCTGGACCCAAAGTCATAGCCTTCTTTTGGAACTTACGAAACCCAGACTTTGAGGTAGTCGGCACCTTGAACTCTGTCTTCTTAGTAGCAGAGTCTTTCTTCGCTTGAACATTCCTCAGATTCTTCTCCAAAGACCGGGCCGTATTCACCAGGGTCAAGAAGCCCTGCGTCATAGGCCTCGAGAGCAATAGTCTTAGGTCATCCCTCAGACCCTTATAGAAACAGTTTGTCTTATCCTCCTCATCAGCAAATGTAGAGCTAGCGTACCGACCCAACCGTATAAATTTGTGGAGATACTCGTCCATGTTACTCTCTCCTTGCGTCAACTTATGGAATTCATTATCCATCGTGATCTTTTGAGCCGAGGGAAGGTACCTTTCCAAAAATAATCTCCAAAATTCTTCCATCGAGACGTCCGTGAGTTGCCTTACCCTCAGGTGATATAGCTCTAAAATTTCCCACCACAGCCTTGCATCTCCATCCAATAGAAAAGTGGCTATGGTGGTCTTCTGTCACTCCTCAATTTTTGTAGCTGTCAAGACTCTCTTTACTCGAGAGAGCCAATCCTCAACTTGGGATGAGGTTCCAGTCCCCGAGAACACCGGAGGATTGAAGCCCATAACATGCTTGAGCTGCTTTTCAGTTGCTCTCCTAGGTACCAATGGCTCCACCATCACTTGCTCCACCCTTCTCGGTTCTGCCGCTTGAAGCGGTACCTGCTCCACTGCAGGGGCAGGCTGCTGCATTTGTCTTGCAGGCTGGGCATTTATCATAGAGAATACCGCTTCAGCCACCAATCTTATGGTTTCTACCGAGGGAGGTGTTGCAGGCACATCATTCGGTGCGCTACTTGCCTCAGAAACCGGGCATTCTGACGGCCCTACACCACTCCTGGTCACCTATAGTCGTACAAAACACCATTATGTGACCGAACAATATTGCAAAAAGCAATTATAGGAACATTCAAGTTCCTCAAACATGTGTATTTTCATTCCTAAGTGGACATTCATGGGTTCTTTTTATGTTATAACGATGACGCAAACACATGTGCTCACCATCCCTTAAAAGAATTCGTCCACAAATTCATTTAAGCTTGACCAAAACTGGTACGCTAATACCAAATTGTAACACCCCATATCCATCACATAGCATATAACAGTAGGTCCGGCCGGGACCCGACACCATATACCACAGACAAACCGAAGGGTTACGAAATGAAACCATCCTTCTAATAACAAACGTCCTACATAGAGCACATTCTAGCGGAAGCATTTTAAATGTTGCAAAGTAAGAACCCAGCCACAGCATGAATGTCCACTAAAATAAGCCAAAAGGAATGAGCATACAAATACACAAAATACTTGGCCTTATGGCCTTACAAGAGTTTACTTATACAAATAGTGTCTTACAAACATCGACACACAGGCCGATCACATATGAGAATAAAAGTAAACATTCGCATTGGCCTTCGAAGGCCAGCTCAGCAACCAGGGCTTCAGCCCGCTATTTGCCAATAGGCTCCACAATACCTACAAGCAACAATCTACCGCAGCGGTGGCAAACAAAAGCAACGGTGAGCTATAGCTGACCAAATTATAACGACCCCGCCCCTTAACTCGGGGCGGCGAAGCTCCTTCCCTGCACTTTATTAGCATAGCCTAATAGTAGTGAAATTACACTTCATCACATGCGTAGCCACGCACGACCACACACCCCGTGCTCTCAGGGCACATTCTCGATGAACCCGGTCAAATCCGCGGTCTCACCACCACCCCTTGGATGGCAAATCTCATGAGCACTATAGTCTTTCTGGCCTAATCCTAATACCATCCATCTATGACAACGACAAGTACTACATACCTTAGGTATCTTTAACCGAACGACATAGAGCGGGTACGGTTCTGTCTAACCCGTTGCTCACACCGCAACGTCAATTTAAGCCATATGTGCGGGTCAAGCTTCCCCGAGTCCCAAATCTACCACACAAATTTTACATAACCCGGTTATATGTAGGTTGGCTCCCAGGCCATCAAGATGGCAGAATCACGTTTCTGCCTAGTTTTTTGGGTATACCTTGGAGTTAGTCCCCAAGGTTCCCTGTTGCAATCTACTGCGTAGAAAACCTGAAAATAACCATCGGCGCGGAGTCTTCTCCGGCCATTCATGCATAATGAAACATCACCGATCCATACCAACTTGTTCTGGTAGGCTTCACACACCATGCCTATGTCCGTTCTTCGTTTTCGGACTCTACATGCAAAACAACGGGGATTATTCATGTCTACCCAAAGGAATACCTCACACTCACCGCATACTCGTGAGAGCAGGCTTTCTATGCAAAAAGGAAAGAGGACTTCACATGTCCAAGAAGAGAATCGTTACCCTTGGGTTTCTCTTCGGCGCCATGAAGATCAAGACGGATGAAAAGCACTATAATGGCCTCGCCTCCATAGATCTGGACTCGGCTTGCGATTTGGTGCTCTGAAACTCCAGCGGCGGCTGGATCTCTCCTCCTCCTCCTTCCTTGCTCTACCCTCTCTTTAAAGCTTTTAGAAAGAGAAACTCAAAGAGAAATGAGGGTTTGAAATCCTATCCTCGGCCTTAACTCTGCAAGGACCAGCCTGGGCCCTTGTATCCCAAAAGAAAGAAACGAACGCCACGATTCGCACTTAAAATCAATTTCCTGGGCCGAACATGGCTTATGACACGCCTGTGTCACTTTTGACACACCCGTGTCAACCAGAACATGCCTGCGCAGCAGGCCGTGTTCCTCACAAGACACAGTCCGGCTAACAGCCCAAGCAGGACACGGCCCTGGACACGCCCGTGTCTCAGGCTGTGTTCGTTGTCTCGACGATCGTCGACTGCATTTCGTCGAACACTCGGCAAGTTCGTCGAACCTGAGCACGACATGTCCCTGGACACGCCTGTGTCCCAGGCCGTGTGACCCTTACCTGGCACCAAACTTGGCTCTAAACGCTATCTGTCCCTCTTTTCAGTTTCGGGGCGTTACACATAGCGACATATATAGTCACTATACTATCTGACGAGTTCTCAGGGGATCTTATTTCTTAAGGTGGAGAATTCTACGAGATATCAGGAAGCTCGCTCTAGCAAGCATGGAGTTTCTTGACAGCTCACGGGTTATCGCCAGGGTGGATGGAGCCCATTTTGTAAGGAAGTCTTATCTTCCCTAGTCCCTGAGGGGTTTAGGGAGCCCACTCTGAACTACTCCTCAAGAAGAGACGATCTGATCATATACCTTCAAGGGTTTGAGGTTTTTATGTTCATTCTAAGTATGATATATACGTACAAATAAAAGTTCTTTGTCATCACCTTCCCGGGAAGGCCACATATTAGTTTTGTTAGTTGTCGGGGAGCTCCATCTATTGCTTTGAGGACCTACATCAAGTTTTGATGATGCAGTTAGCCATATTGATGAAGAGGAAGAATAAGGCAAGTACCCTCTTTCTCCTAAAAAAAGGAGTGCATGAGACCCTCAGGCACTACATCGATCACTTTCATGAAGAAGTCCTCATCTTCCAGGAGGTGGATGGAGACACCTTATAATTGACACTGACCTTCAGCCTGCGAGAGGGCCTTTTCAAGTTAGAAATCTACATGGAGACTCTTGTGTCCTCCAAAGAGCTGACTGAGAAGGCATATAAGTTTGTCCAAGGGGATCCAATGAATCATGGCTTCTTTTTGAAGCCGACTAGGGAGGAAATGGATGAAGAGGAGGAGACCCCCACGCATATGAAGAAGGAGCAGCCATAAAACAAGAAATGAAGAAGCAAGAAGAAGGAAGGTGAGAAGAGTCTAGGAGGTATGATGAGTTGAGGAGGCCAGAGAAGCTAAAGAAGCAAGACAAGCCAAGCATGTTGGAGCCAAGGAGACCCTCAGTGGCTCCAAAAACTTGAGGAGAGGAAGTATCAAGTTCCCGTGAATAAGATTCCATATAGACTGACATGAAGACCCTAGAACCAAGGTCTTATAAGAAAGTTCTTCCTTGATGGGAGGAATAACTACTACTAGCTTGGATGACACTAAGGAGGATGATAAAGGGAAGTGATGGACATTGCTAGGAAGGCAATAGGCACCGCCGTCAGAACTAGCAGAGAAGGCATCAGATAGAGGAGATCCCCCTCTACTGTAATTAAGTTACAACAAGAAGAGAGGCATGAGACTATAGCTTGCCCAAACTTCTTTATGGTAAGGAGGAGAGAATGTGGAGGAGGAGGAGAAGTGGGGGGTATCTACCGGGGAGATGGTCTTGGAGCCTCCCTCAAGGGATGTATCCATACAAACTACCATAAGAGTATCACATCAACCTCTTAAGAGCCACCCTATTAGAGGAAATTACCTTCTCTAAAAAGTTATGTTAGGGAATGTGAATCTCTTTCATGTTGCCTTGTGATCCAAGCTACAATAGAAGACTTCACCGTAGAGCGGGTCCTAAAGGACAACATGAGCTCTATAAATATCACTTTCAAGAAAATATTTGATGCGATGGAAGTGGATGTGAGCAGAGTGACTACTTCAGATGGCCCTCTCTTTGGTATCTCTAGAGAGAAGAAGGATGTGGATGGTGGAGCAGAGTTGCTGGTAACACCTGGTAACACTTAGATCATGTGCTGCTTCATCATCATTGACGCGCCGAGTTATTATACGCCATATTTGGGAGGCTACTCATCAATAACTTCAAGGCTGTCCCATCATCCTACCATCAGTGCCTAAATTATTGCTTGGGGTATTTCCATATAATGATTTAGAGTGATCCAAGAGTTGTACATATTGCAACCACAAGGAGGTGAGCACCATAGGCTGGATGTGTGGATGATGTAGAGGAGATGGAAAAGTCCATATAATAAATAGATAGGTTGGAGGCTACAGAGGAGTGGAGGAAGTCGAAGTGGTGTCGGAGGGCGGAGTGCCCAGGCTATTGAAGATTGGTGGAGCGATGAAGACTGGTGAGAAGATGAAAATTGTGGCATGCTTATAAGAGAGCTTGGACATTGTTTCCTGGAGCGCAATGAAGATGTCAGGGATCAGTACTGAGGTGGCATGTCTTTGTCTTAATATGGACCTGAAGGTGAAGCCCATCTGGTAGAAGAAGAGGGCAATCGTCACTACCTTGGCTGATCCCATTAAGCAAGAAGTAAGGAAGTTGTTTGTAGCAGGATCTTTGTCGGAGATCCAATGCCTAGATTGGGTTTCTAATATTATAATGGTGAAGAAAGACGGAGGGTTTTGGAGAATATATCTCAATTTTTTTATTGAATCAAGCATGTCTAAATGATTATTATCCCTTGCCTTGAATTGACGTGTTGGTTGATACAACCATAAGTTTTTCTGTGATGAGCTTCCTTGATGCTTTTTTTAGGATAACACCAGATTCTGATGCATCTCCTTAATCATCATGATGTCTCTTTCATCACAAGTGATGGCTACTACATATACAAGATGATGCTTTTTGAGTTGAAGAACGTGGAGGCTACCTACAAATGAATGATGTACCGGCTCTTCAAAGAGCAAAATGGGCGGAACCTGGAGATCTATGTGGATGATTTCTTGATCAAAAGAAAGAGCATCTAGGAGCATATCAATAATCTAGTGCTGAACTTTACAACACTTTTAAAGTTCCATATAAGGCTTAATCCTGTAAAGTGCATGTTTTAAGGAGGGCGGGGGAAGTTCTTGGGGGAATCTTCTCACCCAAAAGCGAGTCGAACCCATTACAAATAAGGCCAAATCCATCTTGGATATGACATCACTGAAAGGTACTAAGGAGTTAGAGGCTGACAGGATGTAACATCCCACAAACAACCAGACCCCTTAAGATTTTTTGTCATGACTAGGTCATGATAAAGATCTAAGAAGAACAAGAGGATCATGGGTGCCTAGGTAAATAGGTGAAAGCAACTTGGTTTGCAAATAGTAATTTTTAGTCACCTAAGTTAGTGTTTGGCTTGTGGCTCCCAACATGACTACATAACTCCACCAAACCACTTTCAATCTCATAGGGGCCCTTTAGAGCCCATACAACCCATTTGGGGAAACCTAAGGGGTCAAGTTAACCAGGGTCAACCCTAACCCTAATTATGTCAAATTTCCCTAACTTGACTTAAGTTGATTACCCCAAGTCACAAATGGACTTGGGAGGTGGCAAGGGACTCAAGACACCTAGTTAACCCACTTTTTTGACCATGTCAACACCCCAAGTCAACCTTGGTCAAACCAAGCCCAAAATGTGGAAGGAAGTCAAAGCCAACTTTAATCCAATTGGGCTACACCCAATTGTGATGGCCCACTAACTATAACAAGTGAAAATTACCTAAAGAGCCACTCAAATTCTGTAAATGGTGACTAGGAGAGATAAAATGGAGGTTTCATTCCAGGGAGGAGAGAGAAAGAGGGGGGAATAATGGAGAATGCAAAGATGCTTCCCCATTTCCCTTCCCTAAGCCTCCATTCATCTCCCCTGACCCTTGGGAGCAGTTTATTATCAATTCCAGCCATCCCAACATAGGAAAGGGCACCAATTCACCATGGCCGAATACCTCATTCATGGCGTTTCAAGGATTGCCTCTCCCACTCCCCAAAACAACCCCTCCATCAGCTTTAAAAGCTTCCAATCAATCAAAACGAACAGTTACGTCACTGGTTTAGGTGGAGGATTGAGAATTCGGCAAGGAAAATATTTGAGATCGTCGGCCATGGCACATCACCACCACACACGCCACCAAGCCCGCCTGTAGGTCTAATCCTCTTTCTTCTCCTCTATGCTAGATCTGTAGATCTGTATGTGGAGAAATCAGGCTTAATCAAGCCCAGTCAGTGAGCAGAAAATGAGCAAATTTCCATGAAAACTCAACCCCTCGGGTTTGTTGGAAACGTCCCCTCCGGTGGCCATGTTGTCGTCATGCAATATCCATCACCTCAACGAAGGTGGTTGTAGCGATGGCTGACCAGGGAAGGGGCCGAGTGGCCGGGAATTAGTGTTTGAAAAGCTTGAGGAAGATTTGATCCTAGCCCTTGGCTCATCGGGGATTGTGACTCGTGGCCGTTGGATTGGTGTGATAAGTTAAAGGCAGGCCAATTTTTATATATATATATATAATAATTCATTATATCACACTTTATCAGATAGATTGTTTTAATTATTAAAAATACCTACAAGCATTTTTGTAAATATGTCTAACATAGAAAACCTAGCCCTTGTGTCTAGTTTAACACAAAATTTGAATAAAACCATTTGGACCCCTGGATTTCCCTCAACACACTTTTTGGTGCAAGGTGTGCAAAGGCTAACCAAAAATTGAAATAAGTGCCTCTAGTGGCTGTCTCAGTCAAATGGTTTGAAATTTTGACCATAGGCTGGTCTGGCCATGACCCACAACATAAAAATCAGAATTTTTAGAGATGATTTTCCTATAGTTTTTGCAATAATTTAATAATTCATATATGTAATTAAAATGGGGTCTATGGACCTCAAAATTCCCCCAAACTCTGGTGGATGACCAGAGAGGATATTATAAGGCAAAGAAAAAATATCAGCCGATTTGAAGTTGATTTGGTGGGATAACTTGGTGAACAAACTTGGCCATCTAGGGGTAATATGCCCAGCTCTTCCAAAAGTACACATAGAGAGGTTGAGTGGTAAACCCTTCCACCATACAAGATGAGACCATGACCGCTACTTTATTATCACTTGAAACACCCCTAGGATTAGTTTTAGGAGTATTTAGGGTTGATAGGCCAAGAAACTCTAGATCAACCTTTGGGCTGCCTTTTAGGGTTAGTGAAGGATATATGGTCACATCTTTAAGTCTTGGCTCAAGACTTTGTAGGTAGTTTCATAGGGTGTAAAACACCATAAACAAATTAAATAGAATTTTTATGAGCATCTCTCCCTCTCAAATTCACTTATTATTTAAAATATGCACATTCCTATCAAGTACAGATACATGTCATAGTCGTATTGAATGATCATGAATCTTGGGTAAAGGGCCTAAATTGATGTTATTTATGTTTGCAAATTTTATTGTAATTTTTGAATGAAACTTTTAGTACCTTCTTTATAATTCTAGAAATTGTTGATTAGGGAAATAATTTGTTTTAGGACAAACTTTGTACTAAAAAATTATGAAACTTGGCCAGTACACTTTTTAGACCGCATTAATGCCTTTTTTTTAAATTTTATTGTAATTTTTAGAAGTAAATAAGTGTAGGTTCCTTCACAAAGTTCCCTAGGTGATGTTTTACTCATTAATTTATTTATGTGGCAAAATAAAATTAGAAGATGATGAAATTTTGGAAGTGACACTTTATGGTTAATATTGACTTATGGTAATTTTATTATAATTTTTCGATGATAAAATCTTGTTGTCCCTTTGTTAATTATCATTTTGATCAAAATATGTATATTTTTGTTTATGATAGAAATATTTTGGAAAATTATGAAACTCATACCTTGCTGTTATTTAGTCAATAAGAGTCTGTGAAAATTTTGGTGTGATCATTGTATTGTTAAATTTTCTCAACGTGGTCAGCAAGATAGCCCAAACGCCAAATTAATATCTTCGGAACTACCCAGTTCTCACGTTGAACCAGCGGAAGAACCGAGGAACAAAGGTTAATCCCAACAAACAATGGAAGCACAAGCAGATCTGTTATTCATTCACTTCTTTACAACACGAGGCATACATAACGAGACATGATTTCGCTAGTATAACAGCTGTAAACAGAAAGCACCAACAAACAAGCCGGGCGGACAGCACCGGAGTCCGCCGAGACCGCCGAGGTCGCCGAGTCCGCTGAGATCGCCCAAGCTAAGCTGCAATCCGCCGAATAGCCATGGAGTCCGCCGAAGCCGCGAGGCCGCGCGAACACACCGTTATTCGTCTCCTGCTGAAGCTGAACTGAGGAACACCCCCTACCCGCCTGAAGCCGGCGGACAGGTTATTAAAGCTGGCAAAGATGAAACAGAGTTGACAAGCCGCAGAGCGACCTCCTGCTGAATCCGCAGAGACCGCACACTTCCAAGTACTTGACCGAAGTCAAAGCCAAACTCCTGGCTCCTTGAAGCAACCCGCGCGACCTGCACACATCAAACGTCAGTACTGAAACAATCCGCGCGGACAGACAAACTCAGACCGCAGCTCCTTGCCCAACCCAACTTACTGTTCACTCAAGTTACTGTAGATGTGCCAGGGGGGTCCTATTTATAGGCGAGGTGAGGAGTGTGGTCACCGCCCTAGAGATAGCGACACCGCCCTAGACCGCGCGATAGCAAAAATACCGTCCGCCGAGTCCGCAAGGACTTAGCCGGATACCAAGGAAAACCTCCAGGAGCAAGGCAACATTGGCGAACCCTCTCTAGTCCGCCCAAGCTATGCGGACAATGCATCAACCCGCAAGCTTCCGACCACTGCAGGACAGCAATCCTCCTTCAATGGCAGTCCGCACAAACCCGAGGCAGTCTGAAAGACTCACACCTCAATCCGCCACAAGTCCACGACCAAAGGCAGATAGCAACAGTCCGCCCGGTCACAGCGGACTTGGCGGATACGGCAGACACCATGAACTTGGCACAGTGTGACCAAGTCCAAAACCATCAAGGGCCAATGCGAGCATGGCGGACGCAAACCCCTTCCGCCAAACACCGAAGCACAGACCGCCAGTAGTCCGCAAGCTCCTCGCACTCCTGCCCCAACACAGCAGCCATCTCCCGGACTCCAAAAACAGTCCGCCAAAGACCTCCACAGCAAAGCACCTGCTGTGCCACCAGAGCTCGACAAGGCCTCAGCCAAGCTCTAAGCCCAGTCCGCAACAGCCCAAACTACGGACACGCCAGTCTGCAAGCTTCCCGCGAACATGAGCCAAACCGCCTGTCAGCACAAGCTTGCACCACGACCACTGAGCAAAGCACCAGTCCGCAAGCCTCTATCCGCTCAGGCCGCTCCTTGGCAAAGCCAATCAGCAAACGCCCTATCCGCAGAAACCAGGCCGCATAGTCCGCGGACTTCACCCGTACAAACCGCTCAGAAGACAGCCGACTTTCCACTAGACCTTCCACCAGGCCGCACACCACAGTCCGCCCAGTCAGCCTAGTCAGCCAAAGCTGTCCGCCCAGGCCGCCCGGCCTGTCCCGTCAACCACTTCCACTTCACAAAATTCAACACTCCCCCTTGAAGTGGGAAGTGGTGACCAAGCCCAACAAGCTGCGCAAGTGTTCAAAGGGCACCTTCGACAGTGGCTTCGTGAAGATGTCAGCAAGATTATCTTCACTCCGAACATGCCCGACCAGCAGAGACCCCTCCAACACCTTCTCCCTGATGAAGTGGTGATCAATCTCTATATGCTTGGTCCTGGCGTGACACACTGGATTGTTAACCAGTTTGAGAGCACTCTCATTGTCACCCCGGAGTAAAGTAGAACCTTGCACTTCTTCATGAACATCCTCTATAAGCCTCCTCAACCAAACGGCTTCCCGAGCATCCAAGGCCGAAGCCTTATACTCCGCCTCCGTGGTTGAAACTGGCACCGAGTCCTGCTTTTTGCTACACCACGAGATGCTAGCTGAACTGCAAGTGAACACATAACCTGAAGTAGACTCCGATCATCCGAATCACCGCCATAGTCAGCATCCGTGTACCCGAGCAACGCAAACTCCGCGTCCCTTCTATAGAGGAGTCCTATGTCAGAAGAAGCCTTGACATACTTCAGAATTCCCTTTGCCGCCACTAGATGAGATTGCCTTGGTTCAGCCATATACCGACTTACCCGGCCAACAGCATAAGCAATGTCTGGCCTTGTAATCGTCAGGTAAATCAAGCTCCCAAGCAGAGCCCTGAACACCAAGGGATCATGAAGAACCCTTCCCTCATCTAGACGAAGCTTTTGCCCATGTTCTAGTGGAGTAGAGCACTTCTTCCCTTCGCCCATGCTGAACCGCTTCACAATGCGATCAGCATACCCTTTCTGGCAAATGAGAACCCCGCACTCCTTCCTCTCCACTTCCAGACCGATAAAGTGATGCAACTCTCCCAAGTCTTTCATCTCGAAGCGTATAGCAAGCTCTGCCCTGAGCCTTGCTACTTCCCCCTCCGAGTTCCCTGTGATGATCATGTCATCCACATACAGCAGGACCAAGACTTGTAGCTTCCCCTTCTTCTTGACGAACAAGCATGAATCCGAGTTGGAAGCAAGGTATCCACAGAATTGCAAGTACTCTGCAATCTTCCCATACCACGCTCTAGGAGCTTACTTCAACCCATAGAGAGCCTTCCTGAGTTTGCAGACATAGTCCGGATGCTTTTCAGAGACAAAACCAAGCGGCTGATCCATGAAGATATCCTTGGCAATCTCTCCGTAAAGAAAGGCATTCTTCACATCGAGTTGCCACAACCTCCATCCCTTGCTAGCAGCCAAGGCGATCACCACTCTTACTGAAGTCATCTTCGCAACTGGACTGAATGTCTCCTCATAGTCTTCTACATACTGCTGTGAGAATCCTCTAGCGAACAGGTGAGCCTTGAACCTATCAATGCTCCCATCAGCCTTCTTCTTCAACTTATACACCCACTTGCAAGTAACCGGAGTAATGTCATCAACCTTGGGCACAAAGTCCCAGGTTTCATTCTTCTTCAGAGCATCAATCTCTTCTTTCATAGCACCTTCCCACTCCTTCACTCCAGTGGCCTCGTTGAAGTTTGCAGGATCTCGCTCATCCAGAGGACCCGCAAAGAAGCAGGAGACAAAGCTCACTGCATTCCCATCACAGTACCGAGCTGGTGGCTTAACCACCCTCTTCGATCTCCGAAGTGTCGGCTCCTTGCTCATTGCTTCTGTTGCTTCTTCGGGCTCCACTCCTACCTGGGGCAAGCATTGAGTAGTGCTCCCCCTGATTCCTGAGCCAGAAGGCTCAGCCTCGGAGATAGAAGCAACAGGAGCTGCTGGTGAAACAGCAAGCTCCTCTTCCAAGCCTTCAGCAGCCACCACCGGTGCTTCATCAACCTTGCTACTTCCGGTTAGCTCAACCGAGCCACCTCCATATGACGTCATCTCGTCAAAGACAACGTCTCTTGACACCACAAACTTCTTCGTCACAGGGTCCATGCATTTCCATCCCTTCTTCCGCTCATCGTAGCCAACAAAGACAAGTTTCCTTGCCTTCGCATCCAGCTTTGTCCGTGAAGCATTCGGGACATGCACGTATCAAGTTGAACCGAACACCCTAAGGTGTCCCACACTCGGCTTCTCCTTCAGCAACAGCTCAATAGGAGTCTTCATGTTGATAGGGCTGAGTGGCATCCGGTTGATAACATAAGCAGCACAGGACATCCCCACCGCCCAAAAGGACCTTGGGATATCTTTCACATGAAGCCAACATTTGCAGGTCTCCGTCAGATGACGGATCTTCCGCTCCGCTACCTCATTTTGTTGTGGAGTGTGAGCACAAGTAAGCTCTCGTGGATCCCGTGCTTCCTGCAAAAGTTAGAAAACTCGGAGGAGACAAACTCACCCTCGTTATGAGTTCTAAGCTTCTTAATCCGCAAGCCAAGCCGGCCTTCTACCAACTCCTTAAACTCCACAAACAAACGGAAGGCTTTCGACTTCTCCTTTAAGAAGTACACCCAAGTATACCTTGAGTAGTCATCAACCAAGACAAGCATGTATCTGCTTCCACCAAGGCTGGCAGTAACCGTCGGTCCCATCAGGTCGTCATGAATACACTCCAATGGTTTCTTGCTCCTTGTTTGTGATTTATCAAACGGAAGGCGATGTGCCTTACCGTATTGACAGCCTGCGCAAACATGCTCGTCACCAAAGGAGGATAACTTAGGCAACCCCCTCACCAAACTTCTACTAGCCATCGCCTTCAGCTTGTCCATACCAACATGCCCCAGCCTCTCATGCCAGATAGCAGCACTATCATTGGCCCTCATTCTATCAACATATGAATTGGTGGCAAGAACAAACAAGTTCTTCACCCTCCTCCCAACATGAGCAACATCAGCCTTTACCGCTGATACGTTGCGAAGGAACCTCACGTCTGTTGGCCCAAACAGAACGTGATACCTAGCATCCACCGCATTGATCACTGAGAAGAGGTTCTTCTTCATGCCCGGCACGTGATACACACTCCTTAACGTGAGTGGCCCCTGATCACTACCCAAAGACACGACCCCCTCTTTCTCTACTGCATAAACAGTATTATCAGCAGTGATAATAGCTTCATTACCTGAGTACGCCTGCATGGAGGTGAACTTCGACTTGTCTCCGGTGAGGTGATGACCACACCCGGAGTCCACAATCCACTCGCTGTTGAAGTCCTCAGCAGACAAGGCCCAGACACAAGTGCCCGTCATAAAAGCTTCGCCCCATCCTGCTTCTTCACTTCTCGAGCAAGCTTCCTCCTTTCCCGAAGCATGCCCAGGCTGCAGTTTGACCTTGCAGTCCCGCTTGAAGTGCCCTCGCTGATGACACTGGTAGCACTTCAAGTTCTTCTTCCAGTCCTTAGGAGCATTGCACCTCTCCAGCGGATATGAAGTTGAAGTCTCCTTCTCACCAACGACCTGCACCTTCTTCTTCTTCTTCCCTTCCCATCCTTTCTTCTTGCCTGAGAAGAGAGCTTCGCTACCTTCCTGATTCAGGTTCACTCCAGCCATCTGCCTTGACAAGCTCTCCTGCGATGCAAGCAGATTCTCCAGCTCCAGCAAAGATGGCTGAGTAGCCCATCCTTGAACAGATGTGACAAAGGCCACATACTCCTTCCGCAAGCCGCGGATAATATGCCTTTTCATCTTAGCCTCAGAGATAGGCTCATCAGGATCCAGTGCCGACAGCTCAGCACACAAGCTCTTCATCTTTAAGAAGTACTTGGAGATGGAAAGGTCTCCCTGAGTTGCCCTGGCCAACTCATTCTCTAGGAACTGAAGCCGCGCCACATTCTTCCTATTGAACAACTCATCAATGGTTGTCCAAATATCAGCAGCCGACTCACACCCAACGATGTGATCAAATAGTTCCGGAGATACGGCTCTCTTCAGAATGAACTCCGCCTTAGCATTTGTTCTTCTCCAGAGCCTAACCTGCTCAGCAGTACCGAAAGCAGCAGTGACTTCCTGCCTGTCGTCACCACCGACGACTTCCTACAGCTCCTCTCCAAGAAGATAACTCTTCATGCATGACTTCCACTTCTTGAAGTTAGTCGGCGTTAAGAGTTCAATGCCCAGACCTCGTGGAAAGCTCCCTTCCATTGCAAAACCTGTTGGCAACCTTTCAGAAGCTCCGAGCAACAACACAGGTTGATCCCCACTCAATCACTGAGTAACAACACTGGCTGACTTCCGCTCACACAACTGAACCTCCCTCTGATACCATGTTAAATTTTCTCAACGTGGTCAGCAAGATAGCCCAAACGCCAAATTAATATCTTCGGAACTACCCAGTTCTCACGTTGAACCAGCGGAAAAACCGAGGAACAAAGGTTAATCCCAACAAACAATGGAAGCACAAGCAGATTTGTTATTCATTCACTTCTTTACAACACGAGGCATACATAGCGAGACATGATTTCGCTAGTATAACAGCTGTAAATAGAAAGCACCAACAAACAAGCCGGGTGGACAACACCGGAGTCCGCCGAGACCACCGAGGTCGCCGAGGTCGCCGAGTCCGCTGAGATCGCCCAAGCTAAGCTGCAATCCGCCGAATAGCCACGGAGTCTGCCGAAGCCGCAAGGCCGCGCGGACACACCGTTATTCGTCTCCTGATGAAGCTGAACTGAGTAACACCCCCTACCCGCCTGAAGCCGGCGGACAGGTTATTGAAGCTGGCAAAGATGAAACAGAGCTGACAAGCCGCAGAGCGACCTCCTACTGAATCTGCAGAGACCGCATACTTCCAAGTACTTGACCGAAGTCAAAGCCAAACTCCTGGCTCCTTGAAGCAACCCACGCGACCTGCATACAGCAAACGTCAACATTGAAATAATCCGCGCGGACAGACAAACTCAGACCGCAGCTCCTTGCCCAACCCAACTTACTATTCACTCAAGTTACTGTAGATGTGCCAGGGGGGGTCCTATTTATAGGCGAGGTGAGGAATATGGTCACCGCCCTAGAGATAGCGACACCGCCCTAGCCCGCGCGATAGCAAAAACACCGTCCGCCGACTCCGCAAGGACTTAGCCGGATACCAAGGAAAACTGCCAGGAGCAAGGCAACATTGGCGAACCCTCTCCAGTCCGCCCAAGCTATGCGGACAAGGCATCAGCCCGCAAAGCTTCTGACCACTGCAGGACAGCAATCCCCCTTCAATGGTAGTCCGTACAAACCCGAGGCAGTCCGAAAGACTCACACCTCAATCCGCCACAAGTCCACGACTAAAGGCAAATAGCAACAGTCCGCCCGGTCACAGCGGACTTGGCGGATACGGCGGACACCATGAACTTGGCACAGTGTGACCAAGTCCAAAACCATCAAGGGCCAATGCGAGCATGACGGACGCAAACCCTCGTCTGCCAAACACCAAAGCACAGACCGCCAGTAGTCCGCAAGCTCCTCACACTCCTTCCCCAACGCAGCAGCCATCTCCCGGACTCCAAAAACAGTCCGCCAAAGACCTCCACAGCAAAGCACCTGCTGTGTCACCAGAGCTCGACAAGGCCTCAGCTAAGCTCTAAGCCCAGTCCGCAACAGCCCAAACTGTAGACACGCCAGTCCGCAAGCTTCCCGCGAACATGAGCCAAACTTCCTGTCAGCACAAGCTTGCACCACGACCACTGAGCAAAGCACCAGTCCGCAAGCCTCTATCCGCTCAGGCTGCTCCTTGGCAAAGCCAATCAGCAAACGCTCTATCCGCAGAAACCAGGCCGCATAGTCCACGGACTTACACCCGTGCAAACCGCTCAGAAGACAGTCGGCTTTCCACTAGACCTTCCACCAGGCCGCACACCACAGTCCGCCCAGTTAGCCTAGTCCGCCAAAGCTGTCCGCCCAGGCCGCCCGGCCTGTCCCGTCAACCACTTCCACTTCACAAAATTCAACATGTATATCAGAAACTTATACTTCATGTACAAAGTCTTAGGATTCATGATTTAGGGAAAATTATTTAAAGGCTGATTTTATTAGGAAAAATACCAAATTCTGGAATTGGGCTCAACATGTCATGATAGACCCCTAGAAATAATCCTAAGGTTTTTGACAATGTAGTTGGAGTATTCATCTTCATACTCATAAGCTAGTCAGTTGGTATGCATACAGTGAATAAAAGTAGTCAAGGTAGAAATGTGGGCCTCACATAGGGACAATATAGTGGGTGCACATAATTTGGGTGGAGTCTTGATGAGGTCACCCTTAGGGCCAAATGCTAGGTTGTCTGGGTACCAAGGAGTAGGGGTTGTGCTCGGGGCCGATGAAGTGTCATCTTCGCCCTTAAAGTAATAATTCACTTAGGTTTAGTTAAGGAGTGATGGGAAAAGGGGGGTTTGGTAATAAATAACAACCTATAAAAGTAAGTGCCTTGAGAAAGGGAGATTTGGGCTTCAGCTCATCGTATTTCCTAGTGTCGTCGAGAGCCCATCACCGGGCATGCCCTAGGCAGTCCAAGGTTAACCCTAAGCTGTAAGAATAAGTAGAGTGAAAGAGTAACCAATAATAATCCACTATCACTTGCACTCAGCTTGTCATCTCGGGATGATAGTTGGTTTGGATTCACGAGTAGTGGGCTCGGTGTTGGTAGAATTGATGGCTTAGATTGGTGAGCCGATGGCTTGGGAGCTCTTTATACCATATGTGCTTGTACGGTAAGTGGTGGGTCCTCGTTATTGGACAGTCATTCACACCGACGTCGATATGTTGACTCGGCAAGTATATGTGTATACTTAGCACATAAAGATTGGTGGTTTTGCCAGCACTAGTACAAGAGAGTCTATAGCACCTGACTGTGGGTGTACCGAGTAGTACTTAAGGTCTAGGCTATATAGTGTGAATACCGACCTAGGAGTGGGGAGGCCCAACCCACTGCCTCTACATGCCACTGCGGTAGGTACCTGAGAGTTTAGCTAACTCCAAATAAGGGAACTAAAGGTATGTACGTATAGAGTCGGGTGAGTGTGTTGCACTTGTGTGAAACATATCATCAAACATGCATAGCATTTCATGTCATACATAACATGCATAAAACCTCTACCCCTAACGTATAAATTTTTATGAGATCTTTTATAGGTTATGCCTTACAAAAAACATCCATTAATTTATAAGTTTTTATGGGCATTCTTATAAACTGAGGTTACCATCTATATGATGATTAGTTAGTTGCTTACCTTTACTTTAACCTACTGCTTCCATTATACTGCTACTTTTACTATCTGTTCATTTATATACCTGTCATTACTATGATAGATACTTTTAGCATATGATAGTTAGGTCCACTGTCACTTACTTTTATTTACTCTCCACTTTCTGTACCTCTCTTTTCATCCTCCCCCGCACGGTGCCTATGAGTCGCATGGGAGGGGAAGGGGACCAAGACTTAGTTTAAACTAACGTCCTGATGGGCATAACACTAGGGATTTCAGCTGGGAGATAGGGTGCAACACTAGGGGAACCAACACATCCAGGAGGAGGTGAATCAGCCTTATCCAGCTGTAGCAGCAGTAGTCATGGGATCAGTGAGTGACTAATAGTCTTTACTTCCACGATCGTTATGTAATGAGGATTATATCTACTGGGCAGGAGCCCCTTTTAACTTTACTTTCAGACTTACTACTTCATGTTGACCAGTTGTTGAGTTTATGTGGACTTATATATATATTGCATGTGATGGTGGATTGGTTTATCTCTATGGATGCTGCTTCTTTTCTTCTACATATATACTCGAGTATTTGTCGGCAGAATCGGTGATTTGTGGCGATGACCTCCTCGGGAGTTGGTGTCACCACAAATCGGCAATTCTGGGCATAAGATCTCAACAGTGGTGGGGGGGTCTTACAAAGGAATGATGGCAGACCTTAGTCACTTCTTTTGAATAGACGAAGAGAAGTGTTTTCCCTTATTCAAGACACTCCAAAGTGGTCAGTAATTCATGTGGACTGAGGAGTCTAAGAAAGACTTCGACTAGCTTAAGAGGCATCTGATACAGGAACCTCTAATCTAAGGCTCAAAGGAAGGTGAAGACCTGCTCCTCTGCTTGGGAGTGAGGGCAGAGGTGGTAAGCTTGGCGTAAGCCAGAGAAGAGGGTAAGTGGAAACTTCCCATCTACTATGTCAGTACGGTGCTTCGGAAGGAAGAGACATGATACTCCATCTTAGAGAAGCTGGTTTTCACCTTGGTGGTGTCTTCGCGGAAGTTCAGGCGGACGGAAAATGACATTTCCCCACATCGATATGTTATCATTCTGCTTAGCCTCCCCTCAACGCTTTGAAGAAGGGAAAGTACTTCTCCCGGCCTAGGAAAGGAACTTGCTTAGCCCTGCCAGCTTTCCTATCAGCTGCTGCACCTCTTTAGCATCCTGAGGCGACCCTAACTCCATGATCTCCTTGACTTTATCAGGATTTGGATCCACTCCAGTGGGGTTGAGAAGATGACGCAAGAACTTCCCCATGCTGGCCCCGAAAACACATTTCAAGGGGTTTAGACTCATCTTATATTTCACAAGGTGCCGAAAGTCTCCTCTAGGTCCTGGATGTGGGAGTCCACCCCTCGGCTCTTGATCATCAGGTCATCCACATGCACCTCGAGATTCCTTCCCCTTTGCTCCTGGAAGACCCGACCCATCATCTTTTGGTATGTTCTCCCTAAATTTTTCAAAGTGAAGGGCATCATCTTATAGCAGCAGCACCCATCCCCAGTGATGAAGGAGATATTTTTTATATTAGGGGGGTGCATTCTGATCTGATGATAATTTGAGAAAGCATCTAAAAAACTCAATACAAGGAAACCGACAGCTGAGTTAACCAGCGCATCGATTCGAGACAAGAGATAACAATCCTTAGGGCATGATTTATTAAGTAAATAAAAATCAACACACATTCTCCACCGGTCGTCTAATTTTTTAACCATTACAGTGCTGGAGATCCAGCCGTGGTATTGGATTTCGGATATAAAGCCAGCCTTCAGGAGCTTGGGCACCTACTCCCTGATGGGTTCGGCTAGCTTGTCCGCGATGGACCTCTACTTCTGCTGGATGGGACGAGCTTCTGGATCCAAATTTAGGTGACACCAGGCGACGTTCACATCGATCCCTGGTATCTCCTCTACGCTCTATGGGAAGATGTCCACGTCCTTCTGCATGCATGCTAGCATCCTCTCCCGGTCCATCGGGGTCAGCTCCCCGCTGATGCGCACCTTCTCCACCCTACCTCAAAGGGTGAGAACTTCCATCTCCACCACCTCCACTACAGCCTCCAAGCGGGATTGATCCCCCATTCTCCAACGTCCCCCTCCCCCAAGACAAGGACCTCCTCAGCTTGCACCATTTCCTCCACGACCATCACCTCAATCGGCTCTTCCCGAACTCCCTCCGCCACCTCCACCTGGGTGTGGTTCTCCTCTACCTCAATCTCCACTCCACCTACTTCCTACTCCGCCTCCTCCATCCTCCGCTCCATCTCCTCGACTCCCTCCTGCCAAGAGATGGAGTTCACCGCGGTGACTTAGCACTCCCTTGCCATCTTGGGGTCTCCCCGGACACAGACCTGGATCCCTCGGCATTGAACTTCAAGCATTGGTGGAAGGATGAGGGGACACAGTGTAAGGCATTAATGAGAGGCCGTCCGATGATGGAGTTGTAACTGATGGGGCATCCACGATGACGAATCTGCAGTTTCGGGACTGTCCCCAGAGTAACATAGAGCCCCGCTCCTCCTTCAACCTCCTTCCTCTCTACCGAAAATCCGAACAGGGGCCCATCCTAGGCCAGCACCCTCTTGGCCTCCACCTATAATGCGTCAAACACCTCTAAGATAGCATTGAATGAACTCTCATTGTCGATGAGGATCCAAGAGACGGTGAAATTCTCGACCGCAGTGTGGATGACCAACACGTCCCAGAAGGGATCCTCATAATCTGGCTTGTCACTCCTAGAGAAGGTGATCCTCTTCCCCAGGGGTGGGGTCTGGGATGTGGAGACAACGCTCTTTCTATACATTGCGTGGAGGTTTGCCTTCTAGTAAGCCTCAACTCCCACCCTCTCATAGATCACTCTGATCCCACCTCGGGTCCCTACATCAGCCCGGTCCTCACACCTGTCCTCTGCCCGAGGCAGGACTTGCTCAATCCGCACTTCCTAGCGGCCTTGTTGTTACTATTGCTCTCAGTTTCCTCTCAACTCGAGGAACTCCGGGCATGTGGCTATAACATGCCCCTCCTTCTAGTGGAAGTCACAATATGGTAACTCCACCCTGACATCCATTCTCCTCCTCAACTGACCTCTCCGCCTCTGTATGGTTATTGTCATAGCCTAATGCTGCTCGGGGCGAAAAGGCCTCTGGCCCTGCCTCCCTCCTAGAGGGTGGAACTGACACTGGCCCCCCTGGAGATAGTCTTCTTCATGGAAACCTCTTCGCTGGACTTGGTCCTGCCACTCCGGCTGACTCAAACCGAGCCGGTTGTTCTGCTCCTGATGCCCCCCACCTGGGTTGCTCCTATTGCTGTTGTTCCCTCTGCCGACGTTCGACTCTCCTCATCTCCTTCCCCCGACAACCTCCTTTACCCTTCTCCTCTTCTATGGCCCACCGGGCCAACTTCTTCCCGAACTCAGGGTTTGATGGCTCCCCGTCGACTTCCCCTGCCACCCTCTCCATCAGCTCCTCATAGGAGAGGGGTGACACCCTCTTCAGCTTCATCCTAAAGAAACCCCACTACAGCCCCAGGGTGAAGTCCATCATCAAGGTATGCCCTGACATCTCTTAGACCTTGGTGACTTCCTCCTGGAACAGGTCCACGTAGCTCCCCAAGATCTCATTCATCCCCTATTTGATGTGGAACAGAGACTCTGATTCCTTCTTCCTCTTCTTGGAAGTGGTAAACCTTAACATGAACCCCCGACGGAGGTCCTCAAAGCAGTATATTGAGTTGGCAGGCAGCTGGTGGAACCACTCTCTCACCTTCTCCTTGTGGGTGATGGCGAAGAGTCTACACTTAAAGGCATCTGACATCTGCCTTATTGACACCACATCCTCGAACCACTGGATGTGCTGGACCAGGTCATCCTTCCCGATATAGTAGGACATCTCCGGCTCCCTGAACCCCTCTGGAAATGGGGCAGAAGAAACAAACTCGCTGAAGGGGCTGCCGCCCCCTGTTAAGCGAGCCGGAGGATTTCGCACCCCCATTTCGCTGAACTGGCCTCCGCTCGTCGAGCCAGGGTAGCTCGCACCCTCTCCCCTCCTCTGAAACTTCCTTCCCAGCTCGCCTGATGGGAGCATCCTCGCCTAGACCCGGGGCAGCGACAACTGGAACTGCTAGCATTGAGCACTCGGCACGTGCGCCGAGCGCGAACCTGATGAGGCCAAGCACCTCCTGCCTGAAGTCTTTGAACTTCCCCACTGTGGCGAGAGGGAGAGGGGGTGGCGATTCGGCCATATCCAAACCTTGCCCATCTCCTCCAGCCATCTAGCCTGCTGAAGATTTTCTGTGCTGACCACGCTCCACGCTCACCGCACCAAAAATGTTGAAACCTAAAACTCAGCCTTTATGGAGTTCACCCTTGGGGAAGTGGTAATCGCACACTTACTTCTCTCTCGCGAGCTGAACGACTAAGGAAAAGGAACAAGGGACAGACCCAAGGGCTCGGTGTGGAGGTCCGACCACACACCCAGAAGATCGTAGAGTGTTTCCCCTCCCTAGACAAATGCCGAGCTAAGGATACGTCAGAAAGCGCAAGAAGACTGGGGCACCAGTGAGCATGCCTTCTGAGGTATCCCCCTTGGGTTTATTTATAGATTTCTGAAAACGGCCTGCAAATAGCCAACCTTCGTTGTTCTGAACAGTTATGTGTAGCCCAACTGAGTCTGCCAACAGCGTAACTCTGTTGTTCTAACAGGCTATAGGCAGGCAAACAGGGGTAAAATAGTAAAAACTCATCATAAGAGACTGGCTGAGTGGCCCTCTAGAACCTTCATTCACTGAGGGCGGCGAGTGCTCGATGGGGCTGGCGTTTACCGCCTCTATCCCCCCTGGGCGAGTGCGGGCCCGGCCTGCCCCACTCGCCCACTGCTTGACGAGCCTCCTGGGGCGAGTGCAAGCCGACCTGTTCCACTCGCCCGCTGCTCGCGGAGCCCCTAGGGCGAGTGCGAGCTGACCTGCTCTACTCGCCCCTAAAATAGTCCACCCTACTTGGACGAGCCGGACTGCTGGTCTTGGCCAATCTGGTTCCTGTCGCCCACTACTTACCTGCAAAGAAAACTAAACATTAGTTGGAACCCAGGTTACCTTAGACCCATTGCATTTTTCCATTATATGGTGTGATAAAAGTATATGAAGGCTTTCATGGTACCCTTTGGGATAAAAGGTTGTTGGTCTATCAAATTAACAATTTTCAGCATTATGATCATATCTTAAGCAATTATTGCATTTGAGTGTGTCCTGATGATAACTAGAGAACTTGGCTGCATAAAATCTATTTAAATTCTTTATCCTCTGAATATGTTCCCAAAGCCATCAGATATGATTCTTCAGCGTCAGCTTCATCTTCACTCTCTGATATAGACCTTGACTCTGATCTAGAGTCACTCCAGGTTTCTTCTATGAAACCTCTTCTTTTCTTCTCAACTTTCTCGTTGAATGACTGCTTTTTGTGCTTGTTGGGTACATTGGAAAATATGTACCTGATTTGAAGAAGCCTCACCCTACTCAATGATATACATCAAGGTGTATTTGATGTATTTTGAGTTATCTTGTGCAGGTTAAGTAATTGCAGGGAAAGCTTAAAAGTTTCTAAGTCCATGTGTCGACACCTAGAAGAAAAGTGTCGACACTTAATAAGACTTGTGTCGACACCCAGAGAAGCTGTGTCGATACTTGGAGTAATTGTGTCGACACCAGGAATGCAGAGTCGACACCAGAAGGAAAGTGTCAACACATACAGGCTGTGTCGACACTCAATGAAGAAATATCTAAAGAATCAGTGTCGACACTTAGAAGCAGTGTCGACACCCAGAGGAACTTTGTCGACATCAAAAGTGTCGACACTAGGAGGCTGTGTCGACACTCAGCAAATTTCAATAAAGTCTAAGTACAAGTGTCGACACAAAGGAGATGTGTCGACACTCAGCAAAAGTATCAACACAGAAGGCATGTGTCGACACCAAGAAGATGTGTCGACACTTAGCAAGTTTCAACACAAGAAGATGTGTCGACACAAAGGAGTTGTGTCGACACTTACAAGAAATCAACTAAGTATCAAAGAAGAAGGACTTGTGTCAACACACAGATCAGTGTCGACACATGTTGAAGAAGCAGTGTCGAGAAGCAGATTCTACAACACAAGGAGTTGTGTCGACACCATGAAGGCTAGTGTCGACACTTAGCCTACTTGTGTCGACACTTGGTCTATTAGTGTCGACACTTAAAGACTGACTGTCTCGACACTTTCAGACAGTTACAGAAAATTCAAGAAGTGACTGGATGACTTTGAAAGTGCAGCTAGATCTGATATACTCTAGAGGGGGGTGAATAGAGTATATGGTGCTTGAAAACTTTTTACAACAATTGTTGTAATCTGAGTGAACAGGGAAGCAACTATTAATTCTAATCACAAAATAACCTACAACAGAAATTAATCACAGATCTAAACTAATCACAAAACAATCACAGCCAGAAACAAAAGATAAAGACAAGCAAGCCAGAAGACACAAGGAGCTATAGTGGTTTCCCTAAACTTGGGTACATCCACTCTTCTACCACCCTAGGTAGGAATCCACTACAGGATGAGTTGATCAGGTGTCCTGGGCACCAATGAGCTTTTGATAAGGTGCTCAAAAACCAAATCAGATTTTTTTGATCAGGTGTCTTGCCACCAATGAGCTTTTGACAAGGTGCTCAAAAACCACGCTCAAACTTTTGAAGGGAGTTTTAAAAACCCTTTACAGAGATGGGGATGAGAGAATGATGGAAGTCTTCTCTTTCTCAGATCAGCTGAGAAGACTATGTGGATTTGATGATGTCAAAGCTCCCCCTGAGTTCTTGAGATGTTCAGGAAATGAAGCTTTGCTGTAGGGTGATAGGCCTTCAGAAGTTGATCTCCAGCAAATGATGATTTCAGCAACAGCTGAAATGTTAGGTGTCTGGAGTCTTTGAAAGATGTTGGCCTTGAACACTTGAGTCACAAGAGATCAGAGGATTGCAGAAGATTATATCTCCTTGGATGTGTGTTCTTGAGAGAATTCTTTGAGACAGAGAATATTTTGTTCTTGTTCTTCTTGTTTGTGTTCTGAGTGATAGAGAGATTCAAAAATCTTGTATTTTATTCTCTGGTACTGAATAGAAAATCATCCTCTATCAAGAATAGTCGTTGGCCTGATATTAATTGCAATTGTCTTCTGGAGGAAAGTCCAAAAAAACATTCTTTGATAATCCCTTGAAACTTGGTCTAGAAATAAATAAAAACGGCTAGAAGATCTTCTGAATTAATTGCTGAATAACTCCTTAACTGTCCTGAATTTGAATCTTGAAAAATCCTTGAAGTCATCAGAAAATCGTCGAACTGAGCTCTGCTATCGTCGAACTGAGCTCAGCGATTTGGACTTATACAGCAACAGAAATCGTCGATCTGAGCTCAAAGATTGTCGAACTGAGCTCAGAGATAGAGATCTAACACTGAATCAAGATCGTCGAACTGAGCTCGCAGATCGTCGAATGGAGTTCGACGATTTGTTGAAGTTGAGCTCAGCAATCGTCGAATGGATTTCGACGATCTGTCGAAGTTGAGCTCGACGATCGTCGATTGGATTTCGACGAATCGTCGTGCTGAGATCGACGATGTGACTTAGTCTCAAACTGAAAATTCTTGGTCTTGAGGGCAGCTTTCAAACCTAGACTTCTAACCCTTAGACTCAATTCTAATTGACCTTTAGAGCAATACATGAGGTCAAAATAGGTTTTCTAGAGACATAGTGATCCTGACCCAAATTAGTAATAGGGTGTTC
This sequence comes from Platanthera guangdongensis, assembly GCA_039583875.1. Classification (NCBI taxonomy): domain Eukaryota; kingdom Viridiplantae; phylum Streptophyta; class Magnoliopsida; order Asparagales; family Orchidaceae; genus Platanthera; species Platanthera guangdongensis. Next base: position 228,804,092 of record CM077158.1, read on the forward strand.
CAACAATCTCCCCTTATTTGGGTTAGGATTACTATTTACAGAATTTGGAAAAATTAAATAACAACATACACAACAACAATACAGAAAAGCAATAAGCAGGGCATTGCAGAACCACAGATATATATCATCCCAGATAATAATCAGAAATCAAGATGATTGTCACCTTACATAGTTATTTCTTCTCCTTGCTCTTTATGAGTTTGATTTCTCTATTGGGGTTGAGAGCTTCCTTCTTGGATCTTGTATCATCTGCTGCACCTAAAGAGGTTTTCTGTTTGGGTCTTGGAACTACAACTTCAGGATGCAGCTCCATGTATCTATCAGAATCAAAGAATTTTCTTGAACCATATCTTTCCAATTCTTTCTTTCTCTGTTCAGACAATGTAGTGATGTTGGAGGAGTCTCTGCCTTGCTCTCTAGCTTTCTTAATCTGGTCCAGTGCAGCAAGCTCTTTCATCCTTGCAGTCCAAGCAGTTGGATTATTTTTAGGATCTTCAAATGGCACTGGTGGCTCATATCTATTTGATGGATTATCTTGAGGAGGCCTGGATGAAACTACTTCCTTCAGTTTATAGGGAAAAGGACCAGAGGTTGTGTCTGATGAGATTTGTCCTTCCCTGGAGTAGGGATGTTGCCTTGAATAACCTTTAGAATAAACCTGGACTTCCCTTTGATTTCCTCTATAGTTTCCTCTTCTGGATTGAGAACCCCTGGACTGGCTTCCCCTATGATAGGATTTGGCATGAGGCTGATATGGGGTTTGGCTTTTAGCAGAGGGTTGAGCAGCTGAACTTCCACCTGCACCTGCATCAGGAGGAGGTGGTGGAGGAGGATGAGGATGTTGAAATTGAGAAGATCCTTTCTCATACTTCCTCTTCTTCTTCATTGCTTTAAGTTGATTCTTTGAATACTGCATCCAGTGCTCAGTTATGGGGCAATCATGAAGAATGTAATATGGTATGTCATTATTGTCCTTTACTTTGGCTGGAGGTACTCTCTTCATGGCTTTGCTCCTTGCCTTTCTCTTCCTGGCAATAGTGGCAGAAGAATCATCAGAATCTGTCTTGAACTCATCATTTTCAGAACTTTGCTCATCATAAAGAGCATCAATCTTTTTCATCAATTCTTTCTTGAGTTGGGTTGAAGCAGATGAAGCAGCAGAGGTTGGAGCAGCAGATACAACACTAGTAGCAATTGAAGTTGAAGCAGAAGCAGTAACAACAGCAGATACAGAAGTTGTAGCAACAGTAATAACAATAGCAGTTGGGGCAGCAACAGTTTCACTTTCAGAAACAACAATATCAGCAACAGGAGGAATATCATCAGCAAACACAGAAGGCTCAAAATCATGTTCCTCTGTCATCTGCATATCCTCAGAAACAGCAACATGTGTAGCAGCAACAGAAATATCAACAAAACTTTCAGCAGGAAGGGCAGCAGCATCAGAAACAGCAACCATGCTTTCAGCAGGAGTAGCAGCAGCATATACTGAATTGACAAAAGAAGTTATGATGCTGGGGTCATAACATGAGAAGGGCACAAGGGCCTTGGAGAGATCCTCTGGGGGCTGGACAACAACTCTCTCTGGAAGACAACTGAGGTAGGCTGAATCACATGTTGAAAGTAAGGACCTGATGTCCACTGGGAAGACTGCAACTGGAAGGGGAACTGGAGCTTGAAGAACAACAGCAGAAGCAGCAACAACTGAAGAAACAGAAGACACAGCAGGCAAGCTCACTTCATAGGGCATCTCCCCATGCCTAGATTCAGACAAAGCTAGATCAAGGCACACTGCTGAAGGGATTGCCTGAGGAATTAAGGAGGAGAGCCTGGCAGAAAGAGCTGCCACTGACTGGAGTAATGGAGCCAAGGAGGTCTCCAAGAGAAGAGATAGCATGGGGGCTAGCAATTCATATATCCTGTCAGCTAGGGCTGGAAGATCTACTTGCTCAGCAGTGACTGTAGCAGTGGTAGAGAATGGAGGTGGAGCTATTGGTGATGGTAGTGGAGAGCTGGTGTATTGGGGAAGAGATGGTTGAGGTGTGGGTAAAGTGGCGATGGAAGACAGGGGGATTGAGATAGATGGTGTGAAGGTGGGTTGATTAATGATCTCTTGTAGAAGTTCCTGGTAAGAGGTTGATGAGGAGGGCAGCTCAGGAGGATATGAGGGTGAGTCATCCATGAAGGAATCATCAATAAGATTGAAGGATGGAATTGTGGATGTTTCAATATCTGGTTGAGGGTAGGAGTATAATGGATGGAATGGTTCTTCTGTGACAGTTGGAATTGGAGATGGTATTGATGTTGGAGATGGGCTCGAGATGATGATAGTGATGGAGTTTGAATGGTGGATGGAACTGGAGAAGATGGAATTGGAGGAGGAGGAGGAGAGACAACAGCAGGCAAGTCATCTGCAGGGGCAGAGACTTGAGGGGAAGTGACTATGACAGTCCTGGTGCCTGAAGGTGTGCTGGAAGAGGGCCTACTGGGCTTGGTGATCTGCCTGTCCCATTTACCAAATAGGGCACAGGACAGTCTCTTGGAAGCATTAATGTGTATCCCAGAAGATACTAGCAATGCAGGGCATCTGTTCTGCAGAAAAAGGCCTAAAATCCTCCCAAAATTCACAAAACTCTTATTAATTTTCTATTTAATAAGGTCAAAGAAGACCTCTCCCCAGTTCAAATTCTTCTTGTCCACAATAGCTCCCATTAAGCATAGCTGATACCTGGAAATAGTATCATGGGCAGAGTGCTTAGCCAACAAAACTTTCCCAACTACATCAGCCAAGAATCTATATTCCACAGACAGATTCTTCTTCAGCAGCTTGCTAGGGTTAGCCTCAGAATGACCCATTCTTGCAAGCAAATCAGCAAATTCCTCTCCATATAAATCAGTAGAATCTCCACCAGAACTTAACTCAAAAACTTCTGTCAGAATTGCTGGGGTCAAGGGTACCTGGGTGCCAGAAATTGATCCAACTATGGTGTTTTGATCCTGGTTGTGGGCAGTGTAGACCCACTCTTTAATCTCATCAGCAGCAAGTTTAATCCTGGTGGTCATGATTGTAGCAAGTTTCTGCTCCTTGAACAACTCTAAGATGTCCTGGAAAACCTGATCTGTTGTGCTGAAGGACTCCATGTCAATGTCAAAGCCGGCATCAAATTTCATGGCGGCAAGAACAGCAACAGAAACGACCATGGTTACCTGCAAAGATTCAACAAACAAAACGACCAAGTGTAGAAATATTTGGAGGGAAAGAAAGTCTTTGCAGAGAAATCGAAAGCGCAAAAGGAGAACGACGGCGAAAAATGAATTTTATATTAGTGTTCGACGCAGAAAAGGAAAGATCGTTGAACTCAGTTCGACGATCGGGGCTTCTAAAGGAATCTGAAGAGTCTTCAACATCGTCGATCTCCGTTCGACGATATTGGAGAGCATCGAGCTCCGTTCGACGATAGTTCAGAGAACAAAATCATCGAGCGCCATTCGACGATCGCTGACCGGAAGAGATAGTTCATACTATCTGAGAACCGCTGAACTCAGGTCGACGATTCGGAAATCATCGATCTCCATTCGACGATCTGGGGGAAAATCATCGAGCGCAGTTCAGAGACCAGAAAAACTCTAGACACTAAGAAAAATCAAGATGTTTACCTAGTCTTGGTCAATTTTTAAACTTTTAAAATCTTGGATATTATTTAAGACTTCCTCCATCTAACATTCCTAACTGATTTAGGAAGAAGGTGTGTTTCTTTTCATCCAAGGGCTTGTTGAAAATATCTTCCCTTTGTAAGTCAGTTGTGATATATTGCAGTTCAATTTTATTCTTTTCAACATTATCCCTTAAGAAGTGATGTCTAATCTCTATGTGTTTTGTCCTACTATGGAGGACTGGATTTTGAGCTATAGAAATAGTACTGGTGTTATCACAAAAGATTTTAGACTTCTCTAAGTTGTAGCCATAGTCTAGGAGTTGGTTTTGAATCCACAAGATTTGTGAACAATAACTGCCTGCAGCCATATATTCAGCTTCAGCAGTTGAAGTTGACACAGAAGTTTGTTTCTTACAAAACTAAGAGACAAGTCTGTCACCAAGGAACTGACAAGTTCCACTGGTGATTTTCCTGTCAATTCTGCATCCAGCATAATCAGCATCAGAAAATCCATTTAAATCAAATGCTGAATCTTTTGGATACCAGAGACCTAGATTTGGACAACTTTTAAGATACCTGAGAATCCTCTTTACTAGTGTTAGGTGTGACTCTCTAGGGCTTACTTGGAACCTAGCACATATACATGTAGCAAACATTATATTTGGTCTTCTAGCTGTAAGGTACAGTAAAGAGCCAATCATTGCTCTATATGTTGTCTAATCAACAGGTTTCCCATGTTCATCAGCATCCAATACAGCATTGGTAGGCATAGCTGTTTTCATACAAGATGCTTCAGACATGCCAAATTTCTTAACCAATTCATTTGCATACTTGGTTTGATAAATAAAGATGCCTTCAGCATGTTGTTTGACTTGCAATCCTAGAAAGAAGGATAGCTCACCCATGCTACTCATTTCAAATTTAGAATGCATTAGGTTGGAAAACCTTCTGCACAATTTTGAATCAGTAGAACCAAAAATAATATCATCTACATAAATCTGTACTAGTAGGGTATGAGACTTATGGGTTCTAATGAAAAGAGTTTGGTCTACTCTACCCCTTATAAATCCATTTTCCAAAAGGAAGCATGCTAGGGTCTCATACCATGCTCTAGGAGCTTGCTTGAGACCATATAATGCTTTGTTCAATTTAAAAACATAATCAGGATAAGTTGGAGAGATAAAACCTGGAGGTTGTCTGACATATACTTCTTCTTTGATGTCTCCATTTCGAAATGCACTTTTGACATCCATCTGATATACCTTGAATCCTTTATGTACTGCATAAGCTAAAAAGATTCTGATGGCTTCCAATCTTGCAACTGGTGCAAAAGTCTGGTCATAGTCTATTCCTTCTTCTTGAGAATATCCTTGAGCAACTAGCCTTGCCTTGTTCCTTACAATTACTCCTTGATCATCCAGTTTGTTTCTGAACACTCACTTTGTTCCAACAATGGAGTGATCCTTAGGCTTTGGCACTAGTTCCCACACTTTGTTCCTTTCAAATTGATGCAACTCTTCTTGCATTGCAATGATCCAGTGTGGATCTTGCTCTGCATATTGAATGGACTGGGGTTCAATTTGAGATAGGAAGCAAATGTGCAACAGATTTTGGTTGACCTGATTTCTAGTTTGCACACCAGCTGAGATGTCTCCAATTATTTGGGAAATTGGATGATCTCTTGATGTTACTAAATCAACAGGGGGTGTTGATTGTTCACCAACCTGTGTTGTTGTTTCCTCTTATGGTACAACAATTGTCTCTTCAAGTTATTCTTCAATATGTTGAATACTTTTTTCATCTTCACTGCTTTCCTCTTTTTGAGTAACCTGTAACTTGTTCAAGTCTTCAACAAGAGAATGTTCCTGCAAAGGTTCTATGGTAGAAGAGATCTTCTCCTTGAAAGACATGTTAGATTCATCAAATGATATATGAACAGATTCCTCAATTTTTAGAGATGATTTATTATAAACCCTATAAGCCTTACTGATCATGGAGTATCCCACAAACACTCCTTCATCAGCTTTAGCTTGAAATTTTGCTAAATATTTCTTGTCATTATTATGTATATAGCAGATGCAACCAAAAACTCTAAAATAATCAACTTTAGGTTTCTTCCCTTTGAGTAATTCATAGGGAGTCTTTCCCTTTAGTTTATGTATCAAACTTCTATTCAGCACATAGTTGGAGGTGTTCACTATCTCTGCCCAGAAGGATAGAGGAAGGTGAGCATCTGACAGCAATGTAGTGGCAGATTCAATAAGGGTTCTATTTTTCCTTTCAGCTACCCCATTTTGTTGAGGAGTTCTAGGAGCTGAGAAAGTATGCCTGATCCCTTCACTCTGACAGAACTCTTGCATAAGAAGAGAATCAAACTCTGTCCCATGATCACTTCTGATCAGGGCAATGTGAGTATTGAATTCAATCTGTATACATTTGAGAAACTCTGTCAAACACTTAAAGTTATCAGACTTTTTCCTCAGAAAGAACACCCAAGTGAATCTAGAGAAGTCATCTACAACTACTAAAGTGTAAGATTTCCCTCCTAGGCTTTGTACTATGATGGGTCCAAAAAGATCCATGTGTAACAGATACAATATCCTAGGTGAATCACTCTTATTAAGTGACTTAAAACTATTTTTAGTTTGTTTGCCTAATTGACAAGCCTTGCAGAGTCCTTCCTTCTTGTAGGGGCCTGAAGGTAGTCCTCTAACAAGGTTGTCCTTGGATAGCCTAGCAATAGTTCTAAGGTTTAAGTGTCCTAGTCTCTTATGCCATAAAATATTTGGTCTACGGACAGAATTGAACAGGCAAATATCTACATCTGTTGAAAGAAAATCTACTAGATAGATGTTACCTTTCCTTTTACCTATCAACACAGTTGTGTTGTCCTCTGACTTGATCTTGCAAAATGCTTTGCTGAAGGTCACCTGGTAGCCTTCATCACATAGTTGACTGATGCTTATTAAGTTGTGCTTCAGTCCTTCCACATAAGCTACCTTTTTGAATGTTACTGATCCAATCTGGACTGCATCATATCCTTTAGTTTGTCCAAAGTTTGAATCACCAAAGATAACTTTGGGTCCAAGCTTGGCTCTAAAGGAGGTGAGGTTGTCCTTGTTTCCTGTCATGTGCTTAGAGCACCCACTATCCAAGTACCATTGCTGGTTAGATGTTGGATAGGTCTTCACCTGCACATAAGATAATTCATTTGTTTTTGACCCAGTTTACCTTGGGCCTAGGTTGATAACCTTTAAATTCTGAAATAAAAGACATCCCAGGTTGACTCTTATAACCTTCAGGATGATATCTCCTTGGAGGTATAATCCATTCAGTATAAGGGTTAAAGATTTGGGATGAAGGACCCCTAGGATTGGATTTTGATTTGCCCTTGAAAGAGTTTCCAGAGCTCTGATCTCTGTTCGACGATCGTGGAGCTGCGTTCGACGATCTTGGGTCAGATCGTCGAGCTCCATTCGACGGTCGACTATGCCAGAGTTCAGGAATTTGAGATCGTCGACCTGAGTTCGACGATTTTGCCTGAGATCGTCGATCTGCGTTCGGCGATCGGCGAGCTCCGTTCGACGATTTCTGCTGGAACTTAGTTTTCTTGGGCAGATCACAATTTTTCCTGGCTACCTCTACAACTCCCTTTCTTTTATCAGAAATGAACTTGATTGGAGTTGTTAGAACTATGGGTTGGCTGGATGAAGCACCCAAGCCCAGTGTACTATTAAATCTGGAGTTCACTGTGCTTGTGATGTCCATCAGCTTGATACTTCTCCCATTAAGGGATTCTTCAAGCTTCTTGGCCTCAGATAGCTCACCTTTCAGTGAAGCTATCTGCTCCCTACAGCACTCCAACTCCTGATAGAGTTTGAGGTTTTCTGACTTTAAGGTATTATGTTCAGATAAATGATTTCTGAGAGAGATAATTTCCTTCTCAGATTTTAGCAGGTCTAAACATAAAGCTTTAAACTCAGATTTAAAGTCCTCTGAATTGAAATCAAAAGAACTGATTACCTGATCTTTTTCAAGTTGAGTCTCTGAATCTGACTCTGACTCTTCTTCATCTGAATTATGTTGTGTTGGGTACATTGGTTCTAATGTACCAGATTTGAAGAAGCCTCACCCAACTCAATGATATACATCAAAATATATTTGATGTGTTTTGAGTTTACTTGTGCAGGTTAAGTATTTGCAGGAAAGATGAAAAAGTTTCTAAGTCCATGTGTCGACACCCAGAGGGAAAGTGTCGACACTTAAGAAGACTTGTGTCGACACCAGGCAAGCAGTGTCGACACTTGGAGTCATTGTGTCGACACCAGGGATGCATAGTCGACACCAGAAAGAAAGTGTCGACACAAGGAGCTGTGTCGACACTCAGTGAAGAAAAGTGCAGTGAAGTAGTGTCGACACTTAGCAGTTGTGTCGACACCCAGTGAAACTGTGTCTACATCAGAAAGTGTCGACACTTGTAGCTGTGTCGACACTCAGCAAAAGTCAGCAGAGTCTAAGTATAAGTGTCGACACCCAGAACAATGTGTCGACACTCAGCAGAAGAGTCAACACTTGAAGAAAGTGTCGACACAAGAAATAATGTGTCGACACTCAGCTGAAGACTCAACACTTGAAGAAAGTGTCGACACAAGGAGCTGTGTCAACACTTAGCAAAGTTCAAGAATATTCTAAGTACAAGTGTCGACACAAAGAAGATGTGTCGACACTCAGTAAAAGTCTCAACAGAAAAAGAATGTGTCGACACAAGGAGCTGTGTCGACACTCAGCAAGTATCAACACTGAAGACATGTGCCGACACCAAGAAGAAGTGTCGACACTTAATAGATTCAACACATGAAGATGTGTCGACACAAAGGAGTTGTGTCGACACTTACAAGAAGTCAACAAAGTGCTGAAGAACAAAGTGTTGTGTCGACACTCAATATCAGTGTCGACACATGAAGAAGAAGCAGTGTCGAGATATAAAATCTACAACACAAGGAGTTGTGTCGACACCTTGTAGGCTAGTGTCGACACTTAGACAACTTGTGTCGACACTTGGTCTATAAGTGTCGACACTTAAAGACAGACATTCTCGACACTTTCAGACAGTTATAGAATTTTCAAGAACTGACTGAATGACTTGACAGCTGCCATTCCAGCCGATCTACTGCACCTGTCAGAGTTGTCAGAAATCAGTTATGAGCCGGACCAGCCGGTTACCATGAAGAAGGCCTATAAATAGGCTTATACTGTCTATAGAAAGAGATTGATTAGAAGATCAACACATCAAGTAATACAAAGAAGATCTAGCTATCAAGTGAAGATCTAAGAAGTTGGAGAGAGAGAGCTCCATCCAAGAAGCCAGCCGTTGGAACCAGGCTGAGAAGATGGGTTCAGATTTGTTCTGAATCTTAAGTAGCAGAGATCAAGGATCAACTGCAGAGGAGGTCAATCTTATTGTGTTCTACATTCAAGAAGCTTTGAAGAAAGCCAAGTCAGATTGATTTCAGCTGAGTTCTTCCAAGAACTCATCAAGAAACTCACAACTCTTCTCTCTTTTCTCTGAGTTGTTGAGTCACAATTTTTGTATTCATATTATCTTGTAGGATCCTTAGGGATCTGAGTTTTGTAAGCCTGTAATTATAAAGGCTGAGTGTAGGGCTTGAGTGCCTGAGTGTAGGAGATTTGAATCTCTGAGTGTAGGCCTATTGTGGCTGAGTGTAGGCCTTGGTGGCTGAGTGTAGGCCTTGGTGGCTGAGTGTAGGCTTTGTGAAGAAGCTGAGTTGTAGGGCCTTGGGCCTGAGTTGTAGGAACCTATTTTGGGGTTCTGAGCTAGTGGAGGAGTTTGGCCGAATCTAGTACACTGCTAGATAGGCGAAGGGGGAAAGTGGGTGTACCCAAACCTTGGGGAACCACTATAAAACTGTGTGTCTACTGTGTGCTTGTGGAATTCTGTGATTGGTGATTGTGTGCTGTGATAAAGTAGATTTAATTCTGTGTTATAAGTTGAATTCTGCCTAAAAACTCAAAAAGATTTAAGTCACCTATTCACCCCCCCCCCCCCTCTAGGTGATTAGGTACAATATCTTACAAGTGGTATCAGAGCCAGGTTACTCAAAAAGGGACATAACTGTCTGAGTAGATTCTGTTGGCAGATTCAGTATAAGTCAAATTACAGAATCAAGAAAATCAAGAACCATGGGTTCCACTGAGAATCATAAGGAATTGGGATCCATGAAGTTACCCATTTGTAGAAAGGAAATCTTTGGCATTTGAAGGAAAGGGTGAGACTGTTTATGGAAGCCTCAGACCCTAGGATTTATATCACAGTGAAATAAGGGCCTTATGTGCCCATGAAGGTGTCAGTCTTAGATGCAAATCAGAGGACACCTAAGGATTTCTCTGAAATGATAAAGGATGAGATTATTCTAGCCACAATGGACAAAAGAGCTCAGAATATCATAGTAAGTGTTATAGATGATGCAACTTTTCAGAATTTAATACACTGCAAGACATCTAAGGAAATGTGGGATACTCTTATTGTGTACATGGAGGGTTCTGAAGAAGTGAGGCAAGACAGAAAATCTTTGCTCAACCAAGAATATGAAAGTTTTAGACAAGGTAAAGCTGATAGCATAACTGAATGCTATAAAAAGTTCTATAGGATTGTGAATGAGCTTATGTCCTATGGCAGAGAGTTCAGTAATTATGAGCTCAATGATAAGTTTCTAAGGTCCCTAACAAAAGATTGGGACACCAAGATCTGTGACATTAGGGAAATGGCAAAGTTGGCAGAAATTCCTCCACCAACACTATTTGGCAAACTGCTGTCCTATGAAATGCAGTTAATGGTGAGGAAAGAAGAGGAGAAATCAACAAGAAGTGAACATAAAGAAAGGACAGTGGCCTTCAAAACAGAAGCCCCCAGAAAGTACAGAAGTAAGTCACCTTCTCCACCTCCAAAAGTAGCTGAAACTGAATCAGATGAGTCAGCCAGCAGAAAGTCTGAAAGCAGTGAAAGTGATGAGGACTTTGCTGCCTTTACAAGACATTTTCAGAAGTTCTTAAAGAAGAAACAGTGGAGGACAAGGTCATCTACTTCACAGGGTAAAGAAGACTATTATCAGAATAAAAAGTCTTCAAAGAAAGACAGGAAAAAGACTAAGTCTAACAAATCAACTCTTTCAAAAATAGTATGTTATTGCTGTAATAGATAAGGACATGTTGTTGCAGACTATCCAAAGAAAAGAAAGGAGTCTAATGACAAGAAAAAGACTCAATACAAGGGCAAGAAAGAAAAGTCTTTTGTTGCCAAAAAGGACAAGAGCCTGTCAGACATTTCTTCATCAGAAACTGAGTCAGATGCTGAGGCATATATAGGACTGTTTGCTGAGGAAGAAGAAGAAGAGTTCATTCAGATCATGAACTATATATATGAACAAGAGGACAGTCAGTGCCAAGGGCTAATGGCATTGACAGAAAGTGACAAAATCCTGGAGCAGCCAGGACCTAGTAAGGTACAACATTGTTCTTTAAGTTCAATTTCTTGTGCTAGTACAGAATCAGATTCATCATCATCAAGTGATGAGAGTGCATCTGAGTCTGAAGAGGATATTCATCAATTGATAGATGAATATAAAGTTCTGTTGCAAGCATTTAAGAAATGCAAATCCTTGGCCAAGAGTCAAGCTAAGGAGATTGCAAGTCTGAAAATGGCTGCAACTGAATATGAGAAGATGTTTGATCAAAAGCTAAATGAGATAGCCAGACTGAAGCACATAACTGTGATTCAGATGGGGACTATATCATTTAAGAATGATCAAATCAAGAGTCTGGAGATTAACCTTCAGAAGGAGAGAGATTTGGTTGCTAGGTTTTCTAAACCTAAGTCAGTTCAACCCTTAATTGATGAATTTGTTCATCACAAAGGTAAAGCTGGACTGGGTTTTACTAAACCTGCAAGGACTGTTCAGTCCAAGTCCAAGGGCAAAGCCCCAACTCTCAACAAGTCAGTTGTAGATAAAACAGCTAAGACTGTACCTAAGTAAAGGTACAATAAGTTTGAGTGTTGGTGTTGTGGCAAGGTAGGCCACTTTGCAATGGACTGTTGGCACAATGCTAGTGCCAAAGTGAGTAGCAAACTGCCTGTTGGAAAACCTGCAGGTAGCTTTGTAAGGAAGCAAACTAACCAGTACCAAGGACCCAAGAATTCTTTGGGTTCTAAGGTTCACTAATCTGTTTTGCAGGTGAGTCCAAGTGGCCATGCCCCAATATGGTACTTGGACAGTGGATGTTTCAGACATATAACTAGAACAAGGGGTTTACTAAAGGACTACACACCTATAAAGAATGGTCCAAAAGTCACCTTTGGTGGATCTGAAAAAGGGATCATCAAGGGTTTTGGTAACATATCTAACTCCTATATTATAATTACTCAAGTGGCCTATGTTAAAGGTTTGAAACATAACCTTATTAGTATAAGTCAATTGAGTGATGTAGGATATGACATCTCATTTGTGAAAGATGGTTGTCATATCAGGAGGTCAAATGATCAAGAGATCATTTTGACTGGTTATAGAAAACGAAATGTCTACTGTCTAGACATTATGGTTGAGAACAATGGTTCTCCAGTATGTCTTGTAGCTGATGAGACAGTCTCTCATTGTGTCAAATGGCACAAGAGGCTAGCCCATCTAAAGTACAAGACAATTGGCAAACTCTTTAGCAAAGAGTTAGTGAGGAATGGTCCTCAAGTTAAGTGTATTAAAGATGGTATTTGCTCAGCTTGTCAAAAGGGCAAGCAGACTAGATCCACCTTTAGTTGCATTGAACACAAAGATGCTGTGAGGTGTTTATACCTCTTGCATATGGATCTCTTTGGTCCAATGCCAGTTCACAGCCTAGGTAGGAAGGTCTATACCTTTGTAGTTGTAGATGACTACTCAAGGTTTTCCTGGGTGTTCTTCCTTAGACAGAAATCTGAAACACCCAGTGTCTTCTATAGCTTTGTTAAACAAATTCAGAATGAACTAAATAGTACAGTGGTCAAAATAAGAAGTGACCATGGTACTGAATTTCAGTCTGATAGTATGACAAAACTATGTGAAGAATTTGGGATATTTCAAGAGTTTTCTTCACCAAGAACACCTCAGCAAAATGACATTGCTGAGAGAAAGAATAGAACCTTGATTGAGGCTGGTAGGACCCTATTAAGTGATACATCACTACCAGAATACTTCTGGGCTGAGGCAGTGAATACTGCATGCCATGTTATTAATAGGGCTATAATAACTAAAAGCCACAACAAGACCCCCTATGAGGTTGTGAAAGGTAGGAAACCAAACCTATCCTACTTCAGGATCTTTGGTTGTAAGTGCTTTATACTTAACAATGAAAAGTCTTACTTGACTAAGTTTGCTGCCAAGTCCCAAGAGGGAATTTTTGTTGGGTACAGCAACAATAGTAAGGCTTATAGAGTCTACAACTTGTCTACACAAGTTGTAGAAGAGTCTGTACATGTAGTATTTGATGAAACTAGACTTATTAACAATGAGTTGTCTAGTAGTGTATGCAGCTCCTCAGGTATAAATAAGAAGATGGACAAGCTCACTATAGAAGAAGAACCTACTGCAAGACAGCAGGTAGAAGACAGTGGCTGTTGTCTAGGGGGAGTACTACATGTACCTAATGCAGAAGAAGTACAAGGAGTACAACAAGATGAATAAGTTGAAGAAGTTCAACCTGAAGCCAGGATGCCTCCAGCCAATAGGCATCTTAGAGATCATCCAGCAGAACAAATCATTGGTGATGCAAGACAAGGGGTACAAACAAGGAGCAGAAATCTGAATGCAGTGCTCTTTTCAAGTTTTCTATCCCAAGTTGAACCAAAGAAGTTTGAAGAAGCCATCCTAGACCCTCATTGGATTGAGACAATGCAAGAAGAGCTGAATCAGTTCAAGAGGTGCAAGGTCTGGGAGCTTGTTCCTAAACCAAAAGACCACAACATAATTGGAACCAAGTGGATCTTTAGGAACAAGATGGATGAGCATCGAGTCATCATTAAGAACAAAGCAAGATTGGTTGCTAAAGGATATAGGCAGGAAGAAGGTATTGATTTTGATCAAACCTTTGCTCCAGTAGCCAGACTGGAAGCCATAAGGATGTTCCTGGCCTATGCAACCTTTCAAGGATTTAAAGTTTACCAAATGGATGTCAAGTCAGCATTTTTGAATGGTAATCTAAAAGAGGAAGTCTATGTGGAACAGCCATCAGGTTTTGTTGATTCAACTCTACCTAATCATGTATATAGACTTAGGAAAGCATTGTATGGGTTAAAGCAAGCCCCTAGGGCTTGGTATGAAACCCTGTCTAGTTTTCTCATTGAGAATAAGTTCACAAGGGGGAAAATAGACAAGACTCTGTTCCTTAGGGAATCTAGAGGCAAAGTAATACTAGTCCAAATATATGTAGATGACATAATATTTGGGTCTACTGAAAGTAGTCTTTGCAAAAAGTTTGCAAAACTAATGCAAGGACAATTTGAGATGAGTAGTATGGGAGAACTTAAGTTCTTCTTGGGTCTCCAAGTAAGACAGACTGAGAATGGTTTATCCATATGCCAGTCTAAGTTCACCCTAGAACTCATAAGGAAGTATAGTATGGATTCATCTAGTACCATGAAGACTCCTATGGGGTCAAGTATGTCTCTTAGCAAGGATGATGCAGGGAAACCTGTAGATGAGTCTTTGTATAGAGGGATAGTTGGCTCCCTATTATATTTGACTGCAAGTAGACCAGATATCATGTATGCTACATGTGTTTGTGCAAGGTATCAAGCATGCCCTAAGGAGTCTCATTTGACAGCAGTCAAAAGGATGTTTAGATATCTAAAGGGCACTCCTTATCTAGGCCTCTGGTATCCTAGGAATGGGGATTTTGAACTAACAAGTTATTCAGATGCAGACTTTGCAGGATGCAAAGAAGACAGAAAAAGTACAACTGAAACCTGTCAATTCCTAGGTGGAAGACTGATTTCATGGAGTAGCAAAAAGCAAACAAGTGTGGCTATCTCCACTGCAGAGTCAGAATATGTGGCTGCAGGAAGTTGTTGTGCTCAACTTCTGTGGATACAACATCAGCTTGAGGACTATGGAATTCAGGTAAGTAGAACTCCACTCTTTTGTGATTCTACAAGTGATATATCAATTGCACATAATCCTGTTTCTCATAGTAGAACTAAACATATTGAAATAAAATATCATTTTCTTAGGAAGCATGTAGAGAAAGAAGATATTTTACTGGAATATGTTAAAACAGATAATCAACTAGCTGATATGTATACTAAGCACTTAGAAGAAACTAAGTTCAATAGGTTTAAAATTGAACTAGGAATGATAAACTTAGAATAAGTTTATAGAAATGGCCAAGTAAAAAGGTGTCGACACACAGAGATATCTGTGTCGACACAGAAAAATTGGTGTCGACACTTAGGCTTTACTCAGAATTCTCTAAGTAAAGTCTCGACTAAATGTCGAGTTATGTGGTGTCGACACATAAACAAGTGTCGACAGATATATATATGTTGACTAAACTTATGTCGACACATAGGTGTCGAGACATTATAAGTCAGTGTCGACACTTATTGACAGTGTCGACACAATTTAAGTTAGTTAACCCGCCTTTTCATCTTCAAACCTAGAAAGGTATAAATAGGATTTTGCATTTTTCTGTCGACACGCTTTCAAAAGTTTCGAGACCAAACTTGTGTGTCGACACCTCTCTTCACTCAGTTCAAATTCTTCAAACCCTAATGGCGCCAAAGCTCGAGGAGAATGTCAATGAAGGCTATGAACTGGTGCGCGATGCGTTTGGTGATGCAGACCCGGAAATCAAGAACGTGATAACCCGAGTTGCAGACTCAGGATTGGAATTTCTTATTTCAGAGCCTACAAAGATCTGGAAGAAGGAAGTTCTAGAGTTTATAAATGGAGCTAAAGTAGACGACTCTGGACTCAAGATCAAGTCTAGGGTTCATGGTGAAAAGGTTAAGGTTTCACCAAAAGGTTTGAGGAAAGTCCTTCAGTTACCAAGAACTAAGGAAGAAGAAGAGGTTACTGGCTTCCAGGACCAGAGATGCATTGGCATGGTGTGGTCTGGATTCTAAAATGAAAGTTGGATCAGTGTTTAATAGGAAGGGCATGAACAGCCAGGGGAAATTCCTTTCTGAAATTGTTGGCAAGGTAATCTTAAGTAAGCCTGGAGGGCATGATAGGGTATCAGCCCATATGTTCAGTATTATGACAAGGATAATCTTCACTTTGAAAACAGATTGGTCTGTTATAGTCTTTGAAAAGATCAAGGAAAGTTTGAAGAAACCCAACTTGGGTAGGATCTTAAGTTTATACCTAGCTGGTAGTTTACCAGAGGTTATGGGTCAAGCTGCAGGAACAAAAATCAACCACATGAGGAAAATGGACATGAGGATCTTCTCCAGATGGGACAGGGTTTTGTCAAAAGAGATGCCAACCCCTGAGAAGATAACCCCAGAGTAAATTACTCCCCAAAAGAAGAAGAAGAAAACTGCTCCAGTGGCTCAGGTTTCCACTAGCAGCTCTGGTAGTGAAGAGCAAGTTGTCTTCACACCTGATGAGGATGTAGAAGAAAATGCTGGGAGGTCACTAGCTCAACAAGATACTGCTGAAAGGCAGGGGAGCTACCACCAGCTAGCCCCTTACACCAGGATCAAATCCAGGGGGAGCCACTAGTTGTGGAAGAGCCAACTCCTCTTGAGAGTGAGCAAGCAACCAACATCATCCTTGAGGTAATCACTGAGCTTAATGCTTTAGATTTCCTTAAAGCGGATACTGTTTTATCTGATCCATTAGTTAATGTTAATCAGCAAACTCTGCTGGATAGCCAACTCCCAGATGTTGTCATGGAAGACACATCTGTTGAAGTTCAAGTTGAATCTGATCCAGTGGTAGATGAGACCAGAGTTTCTCCAGCCCATTCTCCACAAGAGTTTACTATGAAAGATCTCTTCCTCAATCTAGATCAAGCAGATCTTGAAAAGGACAATGCTGCTGCTGAGGGGGAGAATGCTCCAGTTGAGGGGGAGCAAGTAGTACATGTTGAAGAGCCTGCAAGGCAAGAACCTGAGAAGCCCAAAGAAGTTGAGGAGCTACCTAAGGAGAGGGTAGATATAACCAGCACCTTAGCTTCTGAAGATGAGGAGGCAACAAGGGATAAGAAAAAGAAGTTTCAAGTTTTCAAAAGAAGAAGTCAGAATTATAGGAAGGCTTTGCAAACCATAGCACCACAGCCTGCACAACAGCCAACTCCAGCAGTAGATTACAGTGCTCTAATGGTTGCTATGCAAATAAAATTTGATGAGCACAGGAAAGCTATAGAAACATATGTGGATGAGGGCATAAATCTCTTCAGTTTGATCCGGCACAGGATATTAAGTCCATAAGATTTGAGATGAATCTCAATAAGAAGGAGATGACTGACTGCTTCCACAAGGGAGGGAATGCAGTAGTCTATTTGGCAACTCATCAAGAAAAGATAAAAGCTCAAGTAGATGAACTTGAAGTGAAGCAAGGCTATGTACTGGAGAATCAAATCAGGATGAATGATAATTTGACAGAGTCTCAGAATGCCATTATCACTGAGATGCAGAACATAGTTGCTGGACTGACTACTTCTACTGCTACTACTAAAGCAGAATTTGACAAAGCATTCTAAGAGGAAATTACTGCTGTTAAGACTGCCATACAAGACTCTCAGAAGATCATAACTGACAAACTCCAAAGGTTGAAACCTTACTTTAAAGATGACGTAAACTATTTGGATGCCCAAATCAGATTTCAAAAGGATGATCTGAGGGATCACATGGTTAGAGAAGTCATAAAGGGGGAGAGAGTGTTAGTCAAAGCCAGCTCTGATCATGCCAAGTGGATATCCAATTCTATCAGAGCTACTCTTGGATATCCTCCTCTTTGTGATGATGATAATGTGGCAGAATCTGGAATTAACCCTGCATATCTAGGAGGGGAGCAACCTGAAGTGGCTCAAGTCATCTACCCTCCTCCAGATTTTGATATGGTTCAAGCTGATATACACTCAATATATAGCCCACCTGAGGGAAAAGAACATGTCATCATAGAGAAAGTTGTTCAGCCAGTCTCTGAAGCTATGCAAGAAGCTCTGCAGAAAGAAGAAGAAACTAGATTGTCTAAGAAGAGATTCAGGGAGCAAGCTGAACAAAGACCAGACTTTGAGCAGTGGAGCCCCACTTCAAGGAACATTATCTTAACTGCATGGAAAGCTGCAAAAGATAACATTCAAGACAGAAATAAATGGTTTTCTGAATTGGAATGGAGAAAGCATGAGACAAGGCAAGAAGCCATAGTCCAATATAGAAGAAAGGCCAAGATGGGAAAGCTACCTCCTACTGCTCAGAAGCCTAGCAAGTACTTTCCCAAGCCTTATCATTATTTTGAAAGGCAAAAGATTAAAGCTGAGGAACTTAAGAAGAAGGATTTGAAAGGCAAGAAGCCTGCTGATGCTGAAGTTGCTGAAGCTCCTGTTCAAGCCAAAGTACAATCTGTAAAAGGAATAGTGATCAAGGAGGCTGAACAAAAATAGAATAGAATTTTCTTAAGTTTACTATGTAATCTTTTGATGTTAAACATTCTGTAAACTTTAGAATTATGAATATGACAAAGTGTTAGAACAATGTGCTGTGTGATAAATTTGTTGTGTGATGAATTTATTTCATAATTGTTCTGAGATAATGTCTATGTATACATGTTTGATTGATACATGTTTATGTTTACCCTACTATATATAATCCTGCTTTACATCATTTTGTAACATTATTATAAATGGTGTATATCATTGACTAAGGGTTATGACTTATTCCAAATAGGGGGAGATTGTTGGGTACATTGGTTCTAATGTACCTGATTTGAAGAAATCTCACCCAACTCAATGATATACATCAAAATGTATTTGATGTGTTTTGAGTTTACTTGTGCAGGTTAAGTATTTGCAGGAATGATGAAAAAGTTTCTAAGTCCATGTATCGACACCCAGAGGAAAAGTGTCGACACTTAAGAAGACTTGTGTCGACACCCAGGCAAGCAGTGTCGACACTTGGAGTCATTGTGTCGACACCAGGGATGCAGAGTCGACACTAGAAAGAAAGTGTCGACACAAGGAGCTGTGTCGACACTCAGTGAAGAAAAGTGCAGTGAAGCAGTGTCAACACTTAGCAGTTGTGTCGACACCCAGTGAAACTGTGTTTACATCAGAAAGTGTCGACACTTGGAGCTGTGTCGACACTCAGCAAAAGTCAGCAGAGTCTAAGTATAAGTGTCGACACCCATAACAATGTGTCGACACTCAGCAGAAGAGTCAACACTTGAAGAAAGTGTCGACACAAGAAAGAATGTGTCGACACTCAGCTGAAGACTCAACACTTGAAGAAAGTGTCGACACAAGGAGCTGTGTCGACACTTAGCAAAGTTCAAGAATATTCTAAGTACAAGTGTCGACACAAAGAAGATGTGTCGACACTCAGTAAAAGTCTCAACAGAAGAAGAAGTGTGTCGACACAAGGAGCTGTGTCGACACTCAGCAAGTATCAACACTAAAGACATGTGTCGACACCAAGAAGAAGTGTCGACACTTAACAGATTCAACACATGAAGATGTGTCGACACAAAGGAGTTGTGTCGATACTTACAAGAAGTCAACAAAGTGCTGAAGAACAAAGTGTTGTGTCGACACTCAATATCAGTGTCGACACATGAAGAAGAAGCAGTGTCGAGATATAAAATCTACAATACAAGGAGTTGTGTCGACACCTTGTAGGCTAGTGTCGACACTTAGACAACTTGTATCGACACTTGGTCTATAAGTGTCGACACTTAAAGACAGACAGTCTCGACACTTTCAGACAGTTATAGAATTTTCAAGAACTCACTGAATGACTTGACAGCTGCCATTCCAGCCGGTCTACTGCACCTGTCAGAGTTATCAGAAATCAGTTATGAGCTGGACCAGCCGGTTACCATGAAGAAGGCCTATAAATAGGCTTATACTGTCTACAGAAAGAGATTGATTAGAAGATCAACACATCAAGTAATACAAAGAAGATCTAGCTATCAAGTGAAGATCTAAGAAGTTGGAGAGAGAGAGCTCCATCCAAGAAGCCAGCCGTTGGAACCAGGCTGAGAAGAAGGGTTCAGATTTGTTCTGAATCTTAAGTAGCAGAGATCAAGGATCAACTGCAGAGGAGGTCAATCTTATTGTGTTCTACATTCAAGAAGCTTTGAAGAAAGCCAAGTCAGATTGATTTCAGCTGAGTTCTTCCAAGAACTCATCAAGAAACTCACAACTCTTCTCTCTTTTCTCTGAGTTGTTGAGTCACAAATTTTGTATTCATATTATCTTGTAGGATCCTTAGGGATCTGAGTTTTGTAAGCCTGTAATTATAAAGGCTGAGTGTAGGGCTTGAGTGCATGAGTGTAGGAGATTTGAATCTCTGAGTGTAGGCCTATTGTGGCTGAGTGTAGGCCTTGGTGGCTGAGTGTAGGCCTTGGTGGCTGAGTGTAGGCTTTGTGAAGAAGCTGAGTTATAGGGCCTTGGGCCTGAGTTGTAGGAACCTGTTTTGGGGTTCTGAGCTAGTGGAGGAGTTTGGCTGAATCTAGTACACTGCTAGATAGGCGAAGGGGGAAAGTGGATGTACCCAAACCTTGGGGAACCACTATAAAACTGTGTGTCTACTGTGTGCTTGTGGAATTCTGTGATTGGTGATTGTTTGTTGTGATAAAGTAGATTTAATTCTGTGTTATAAGTTGAATTCTGCCTAAAAACTCAAAAAGATTTAAGTCACCTATTCACACCCCCCCCCCCCTCTAGGTGATTAGGTACAATATCTTTCATGTTGTGAGGCATTGATTGCCATCATGCAGAACTCCTTCTCTTCTGCATCATCTTCATCATCACAGGAGCTAGATGAGGCTTCTGATTCCTCTTCAGTTTCACTCCAGGATTCAGCAACAAATCCCTTCCTAGTGTGTTTGTTTTTTGCTTGAGGAGGGCTTGTCATTGTTACTTTTCTTGAAGTCCTTTTCTCTTCTTCTTTCTTTCTTGTCCCTTCTGTCCTTGTTTTTGTTTTTTGGACAGTCAGGTACAATATGCCCTGGTTTCCTACAACCAAAGCAGACAATTTCCTTATTATTAATTGACTTATCATACCTTGGCTTATCATGCTCCTTGTATGATCTCCTTCTGAAGTCCTTTCTGTCCATCTTGTAAAATCTTTTGGCCAACAGACTGAGCAGTTTATCATTGCCTGTGACTTTGTCTTCAGGCTGATCTTCAGTTGCCTTGAAGGCTATTGTCTTCTCTTTTCTTGTGGCTGGTGAGGCAGCCTTCTGTTCTTCTTCTCTATTCTTGATGAGTAGCTCATAAGATATGTGTTTACCCAATAGAGCTTCTGTGGTGATCTCATTCAAACTTCTGGCATCCTTGATTGGCCAGATTCTTGAATCCCAAGTGCTAGGGAAGCACATTAGAATTTTGTCATTAAGTTCAGTCAGTGATATCTCCTTATCCAAAGTCCTGAGTTCACTGACTATCAGACTAAGTCTATTATACATATCTCCAACTGATTCAGTTTCTCCCTTCTTGAAATTCTCATATTGATATATGAGGTGGGATCTCCTGTCCTTTCTCCCATCAGCTGAGCCTGAGACTATTTCAGAGAGTTTATCCCAGATTTCCTTTGCTGAATTGCATTCAGCCACCTTTTGAAAGATGTCATCAGACATGGTCTGGGATAAGATGTTCATAGCTTTGGCATCAACTACCTTCCATTTCTTGATATCAGCATCTGTTCCTGATGGAGGTGGAACAACATTTGTACTTGAGTTCTCTGGAGGTCTTGGACAAACTGTCAAAACAGAATTAAAAATATCCTCGTCAATAGAATTCATGTATAATCTAATCCTTGCTTTCCAAAGTGCAAACTTGGATAGATTGCATACTGGAGGTCTGGTGCTAGCATAATCTTTGTTTTGGGCCATGATTTATGAAAACAAAATCTAATAATGAACTCAAAGGAAAACAGATCTAACTAGGAATCTTTGGGTTCAGGTGTTAGCCTGTGCAACCACCAAGGTGTGGTATGTTTAACCAACCTGGCTCTGATACCAATTGAAAGTGCAGCTAGATCTGATATACTCTAGAGGGGGGTGAATATAGTATATGGTGCTTGAAAACTTTTTACAACAATTGTTGTAATCTGAGTGAACAAGGGAGCAACTATTAATTCTAATCACAAAATAACCTACAACAGAAATTAATCACAGATCTAAACTAATCACAAAACAATCACAGCCAGAAACAAAAGATAAAGACAAGCAAGCCAGAAGACACAAGGAGCTATAGTGGTTCCCCTAAACTTGGGTACATCCACTCTTCTACCACCCTAGGTAGGAATCCACTGCAGGATGAGTTGATCAGGTGTCCTGGGCACCAATGAGCTTTTGATAAGGTGCTCAAAAACCAAATCAGATTTTTGATCATGTGTCTTGCCACCAATGAGCTTTTGACAAGGTGCTAAAAAACCAAGCTCAAACTTTTGAAGGGAGTTTTAAAAACCCTTTACAGAGATGGGGATGAGAGAATGATGGAAGTCTTCTCTTTCTCAGATCAGCTGAGAAGACTATGTGGATTTGATGATGTCAAAGCTCCCCCTGAGTTCTTGAGATGTTCAGGAAATGAAGCTTTGCTGTAGGGTGATAGGCCTTCAGAAGTTGATCTCCAACAAATGATGATTTCAGCAACAACTGAAATGTTAGGTGTCTGGAGTCTTTGAAAGATGTTGGCCTTGAACACTTGAGTCACAAGAGATCAGAGGATTGCAGAAGATTATATCTCCTTGGATGTGTGTTCTTGAGAGAATTCTTTGAGACAGAGAATATTTTGTTCTTGTTCTTCTTGTTTGTGTTCTTAGTGATAGAGAGATTCAAAAATCTTGTATTTTATTCTCTGGTACTGAATAGAAAATCATCCTCTGTCAAGAATAGTCGTTGGCCTGATATTAATTGCAATTGTCTTCTGGAGAAAAGTCCAAAAAAACATTCTTTGATAATCCCTTGAAACTTGGTCTAGAAATAAATAAAAACGGCTAGAAGATCTTCTGAATTAATTGCTGAATAACTCCTTAACTGTCCTGAATTTGAATCTTGAAAAATGCTTGAAGTCATCAGAAAATCGTCGAACTGAGCTCTGCTATCATCGAACTGAGCTCAGCGATTTGGACTTATACAGCAACATAAATCGTCGATCTGAGCTCAAAGATCGTCGAACTGAGCTCAGAGATAGAGATCCAACACTAAGTCAAGATCGTCGAACTGAGCTTGCAGATCGTCGAATGAAGTTCGATGATTTGTTGAAGTTGAGCTCAGCGATCGTCGAATGGAGTTCGACGATCTGTCGAAGTTGAGCTCGACGATCGTCGATTGGAGTTCGACGAATCGTCGTGCTGAGCTCGACGATATGACTTAGTCTCAAACTGAAAATTCTTGGTCTTGAGGGCAACTTTCAAACCTAGACTTCTAACCCTTAGACTCAGTTCTAATTGACCTTTAGAGCTATACAGGAGGTCAAAACAGGTTTCCTAGAGATATAGTGATCCTGACCCAAATTAGTAATAGGGTGTTCCAACAGACTTGACAGCTGTCATTCCAATCAGTCTACTGCAACTGTCAGAGCTGTCAGAAGATCGTTAGAAACCGGATCAGCCGGTCACCATGAAGAAGGCTTATATAAAGGCTTATTTTGTCAACAGATGGGGATCGATCAAGCAATTCATTGAAGAATTAATTGATGTGATCAGAAGAACTAAGAAGTTGGAGAGAGAGAGCTCCTTCTAAGAAGACAGCTGTTGAACCAGGCTGTGAATAAAGTTTCAGATTGAGATCTGATTCTTAAGTCAGCAGTGATTGAAGATCATCTGCATAGAGTTTCAACCCTACTGTGTTCTAATTCAAGAAGCTTTGAAGAAAGCCAAGGGTGGTTGATCTCAGCAAAGTTCTTTCAAGAACTCTTCAAGAAACCAGACAACTCTTCTCTCTCAATCTGAGTTGTGGTTATATTCATTGTAATTTTAATTTTTTGTAGGATTTTTAGGGATCTGAGTTGTAAGCCTGAAATTATAATGGCTGAGTGGTAGGGCCTGTGTGTCTGAGTGTAGGAGAATCATTTCTCTGAGTGTAGGCCTTGTTGAGGGTTGAGTGTAGGCCTTGTTGAAGGCTGAGTGTAGGTCTTTGTGAAGACTGAGTGGTAGGGCTTTTGAGCCTGAGTTGTAGGAGTGGGATCACTCTGAGCTGTAGGAACCTATTTGGGGTTCTGAGTGTAAGATCTGAGGATCTGAGAAATAGTGGAGAAGTTGGGCCGAATCTAGTACACTACTAGATAGGCGAAGGGGGAAAGTGGATGTACCCAGACCTTGGGGAACCACTATAAAATCGGTGTGTTCTCTGTGTGTGCATTATGCTGTGATTGCTGTGTTGTATTACTGTGAAGAATTACATATAATTCTGTGTTTCTGCCTTTAAAGTTTAAAAAGATTAAGTGCACCTATTCACCCCCCCCCCCCTCTAGGTGTTTAGGCACTAGTTCTTTCAAGTGGTATCAGAGCCAGGTTACTCAAAAAGGACATAACAGTCTGAGTAAAGTTCCTGTTGGCAGAATCAGTGATAATCAAGAATCAAGAAAATGGGTTCAACAGAGAATCACAAAGAACTAGGATCCATGAAGTTGCTAATCTGCAGAAAGGAGATCTTTGGCATTTGGAAAGAAAAGGGTTAGACTGTTTATGGAAGCCTCTGACCCTAGAATTTATATTACTGTTAAAGAAGAGCCATATGTGCCAATGAAAGTATCTGTGTTAGATGCAAATCAGAGAACTCCAAAAGACTATTCTGAAATGACCAAGGATGAGATTATTCTGGCCACTATGGACAAGAGGGCCCAAAATATAATAATAAGTGAATAGATGATGCCACATTTCAGAATCTGATTCATTGTAAAACATCAAAGGAAATGTGGGATACACTGATAGTCTATATGGAGGGTTCAGAAGAAGTTAGATAGGACAGAAAGTCTTTATTAAATCAGGAGTATGAAAGTTTCAGACAAGGCAGGTCTGATAGTATAACTGAGTGCTACAAGAAATTCTATAGGATTGTCAATGAGTTGATGTCTTATGTAAGAGAATTCAGCAATTATAAGCTGAATGATAAGTTCTTGAGATACCTAACTAAAGACTGGGATACTAAGATTTGTGACATAAGGGAAATGACCAAATTAGTAGACATTCCTCCTCCAACATTATTTGGAAAACTGTTATCATATGAGATACAGTTAATGGTAAGGAAGGAGGACGAAAAGACTACTAGAGTTGAGCACAAAGAAAGAGCTGTGGCTTTCAAGACAGAAGCCACTAGGAAATATAAAATTAAGTCTCCATCTCCACCTCCAAAAGTTGCTGAGACTGAAACAGATGAGTCAGAAAGTAAGAATTCTAAAAGCAGTGAGAGTGATGAAGATTTTGCAGCTTTCACTAGACATTTCAGAAGTTTCTTAAGAAGAAACAGTGGAGGTCTAAGCCATCCACTTCACAGAAGTCATCAAAGAATGAAAGAAGAAAGTCCAGGCAAAGTAAAACTACATCCTCAAAGATAGTTTGCTATTGTTGTAACAGACAAGGACATGTTGCTGACTGTCCAGAGAAGAGGAAAGAGTCAACTGATAAGAAGAAGACTCAAATCAAGGGCAAAAAGGAAAGGTCCTTTGTTGCTAAGAAGGACAAAAGTCTATCTGATATGTCATCTTCAGAATCAGATTCAGAAGATGAAGCTTATATTGGACTATTTGCTGAAGAAGAGGAAGATGAGTTCATACAATTAATGAACTCAATATATGAGCATGAGGACAAACAGTGCCAGAGACTGATGGCCTTATCAGAAGGAGACAAAATCCAGGATCAGCCTGGACCAAGTCAGGTACAAAATTGTTCTGTTAGTTCAATTTCTAGTACTGAGTCAGATTCAGATACATCAGCATCAAGTGATGTTAGTGGATCTGAATCTGAAGGAGATATTCATCAGTTGATTGATGAATATAGAGTAGTGTTGCAAGCTTTGAACAAAAGCAAATCCTTGGCCAAGAGTCAGGCTAAGGAGATTGCTAATCTCAAAGTGGCTGCAACAGATTTTGATAAGTTGATTGATCAGAAATTAAATGAAATAGCTAGACTGAAGCACATTACTGTTATTCAGATGGGGACTATAACATTTAAAAATGATCAAATCAGAAATCTGGAGATTAGTCTTCAGAAAGAGAGAGATATAGTAGCAAGGTTTTCTAAACCAAAGTTTGTTCTACCTTTGATAGATGAGTTCATTTCTCAAAAGGGTAAAACTGGATTGGGGTTTACTAAATCTATCAGGACTGTACAGTCCAAGTCTAAGGGCAAAGCCCTAGTACTTAACAAGAAACCTGCTGTAGACAAAATAGCCAGGGTTGTACCTAAACAAAGGTACAACAGATTTGAGTGCTGGTGTTGTGGCAAGATAGGCCACTTTGTCATAAACTGTTGGCACAATTCTAGTGCCAAGGTGAGTAGCAAACTGCCTGTTAGTAAAGCTACAGGTAGTTTTGTTAAGAGTAAAACTAACTTGCACCAAGGACCCAAGAATTATTTGGGTTCTAAGGTAAAGTAATCTGTTTTGCAGGTGAGTCCAAGTGGCCATACCCCGATATGGTACTTGGACAGTGGATGCTCCAGGCACATGACTGGAACTAGGGGATTGTTGAAGGACTATACATCAATCAAGGATGGTCCTAAAGTCACCTTTGATGGTTCTGAAAAAGGAATCATCAAAGGCTTTGGTAACATTTCTAGCAAACTTATTACAATTACTCAAGTGGATTATGTTAAAGGTTTGAAACACAACCTCATTAGTATAAGTCAGCTGAGTGATTTAGGATATGACATCTCATTTGTCAAAGATGGTTGTCATATCATGAGGTCAAATGATCAAAAGATCATTCTGACAGGTTATAGGAAGAGAAATATCTATTGTCTAGACATTATGTGTGAGAACAATGTTTCTCCTATGTGTCTTGTAGCTGATGAGAAAGTCTCTCATTGTGTCAATTGGCACAAGAGGCTAGCCCATCTTAACTATAAGACAATTGGCCAACTCTTTAGCAAAGAGTTAGTGAGGAATGATCCTCAGGTTAAGTGTAAAAAGGTTGGGATATGCTCAGCTTGTCAAAAGGGCAAGCAGACCAGATCTACCTTTAATAGCATTGAGAACAAAGATGCTGTGAGGTGCTTATACCTCTTATATATGGATCTCTTTGGTCCTATGCCAGTTCACAGCCTATGTAGGAAGGTCTACACATTTGCGGTTGTAGATGACTACTCAAGGTTTTCCTGGGTGTTCTTCCTTAGACAGAAATCTGAAACTCCTAGTATCTTTTATAGTTTTGCTAAACAAATTCAGAATGAGTTAGACAGTACAGTGGTCAAAATAAGAAGTGACCATGGTACTGAATTCCAGTCTGACAGTATGACAAAGCTATGTGAAGAGTTTGGGATATTTCAGGAATTTTTTTCACCAAGAACACCTCAGCAAAATGGCATTGCTGAAAGGAAAAATAGAACCTTGATTGAGGCTGGTAGAACCATATTAAGTGACACATCTCTCCCTGAATATTTCTGGGCTGAGGCAGTAAACACTGCATGTCATATAATTAATAGGGCTACTATCACCAAGAGCCATAATAAGACCCCCTATGAGATTGTGAAAGGAAGAAAACCAAATCTATCCTATTTCAGGATCTTTGGTTGTAAATGTTATATACTTAACAATGGTAAGTCTTACTTAACTAAGTTTGCTGCCAAATCACAAGAGGGGATATTTGTTGGGTACAGCAACAACAGTAAGGCTTATAGGGTCTACAACTTGACTACTCAAATTATAGAAGAGTCAGTACATGTAGTGTTTGATGAAGCTAGACTCATTAACAATAAATTGTCTAGAAGTATTTGCAGCTCCACAGGTGTGACTGAGAAGATGGACAAGCTCACTATTGAAGAAGGTTCTACTGCAAGTCAGCAAGTGGATGATAGTGGCTGTTGTCCAGGGGGAGTACTAGATACACCTGATGCAGAAGAAGACCAAGGAGTGCAGCAAGTTGAAGAAGCTAAAGGAGAACAACCTGAAGACAGGCTACCTCCAGCAAATAGACATCTAAAAGATCATCCAGCCAATCAAATTATTGGAGATCTCAGACAAGGGGTACAAACAAGGAGCAGAAATCTAAGTTCAGTACTCTACCCCAGTTTTCTATCCCAAGTAGAGCCAAAGAAATTTGAAGAAGCCATCCTAGACCCTCATTGGATTGAGTCTATGCAAGAGGAGCTGAACCAATTCAAAAGATGCAAAGTCTGGGAGCTAGTTCCTAAACCAAAAGATCACAACATAATTGGAACCAAGTGGATCTTTAGGAACAAGTTGGATGAACATGGAGTGATTATAAAGAACAAAGCAAGACTGGTTGCAAAAGGATATAGGTAGGAAGAAGGTATTGACTTTGATCAGACCTTTGCTCCAGTAGCCAGACTGGAGGCAATAAGGATGTTCTTGGCCTATGCAACCTATCAAGGGTTTAAAGTATACCAAATGGATGTTAAGTCATCCTTTCTGAATGGAAATCTGAAGGAAGAAGTCTATGTAAAACAACCATCAGGTTTTGTAGATTCTATCAAACCTAATTATGTCTATAGACTTAGGAAGGCTTTGTATGGGTTAAAACAAGCCCCTAGGGCTTGGTATGAAACCTTGTCTAGTTTCCTCATTGAGAATAAATTCACAAGGGGGAAAATAGACAAGACTCTATCCCTTAGGGAATCCAGAGGCAAGATCATTCTAGTCCAAATATATGTAGATGACATCATATTTGGGTCTACTGAAAGTAGTCTTTGCAAAAAGTTTGTAAAATTAATGCAAGGACAATTTGAAATGAGCAGTATGGGGGGAACTTAAGTTCTTCTTGGGTCTCCAAGTTAGACAGACTGAGGATGGTTTATCCATATGCCAGTCTAAGTTCACCCTAGAATTAATAAGGAAGTATGGTATGGAATCATGCACTACCATGAAAACTCCTATGGGGTCAACAATGTCTTTATGCAAAGATGATGCAGGGAAACCTGTAGATGAAATCTTGTATAAAGGGATAGTTGGCTCCCTACTTTATTTGACTGCAAGTAGACCAGATATCATGTATGCTACATGTGTTTGTGCTAGGTACCAAGCTTGCCCTAAAGAATCTCATTTGACAGCAGTCAAAAGAATTTTGAGATATCTTAAGGGCACTCCTTATCTAGGCCTTTGATACCCTAGGAATGGAGACTTTGAACTGACAGGTTATTCAGATGCAGATTTTGCAGGCTGCAAGGAAGATAGGAAAAGTACAACTGGAACCTGTCAATTCCTAGGAGGAAGACTGATATCATGGAGTAGCAAGAAACAAATAAGTGTGGCTATCTCCACAGCAGAATCAGAGTATGTTGCTGCAGGAAGTTGTTGTGCTCAACTTCTATGGATTCAACATCAGCTAGAAGATTATGGTATTCAAGTAAGTAGAACACCTCTATTTTGTGATTCTACTAGTGCTATTTCTATTGCAAACAATCTTGTCTCTCATAGTAGGACTAAGCACATAGAAATAAAATACCATTTTCTAAGAGAACATGTGGAAAAAGGAGATATTTAACTAGAGTATATTAGTACAGATAATCAGCTAGCTGACATGTATAATAAGCCCTTAGATGAAACCAAATTCAATAAATTTAAAATTGAATTAGATATGATAAACTTATAATAGTTTACAAAAAAATTGGCTAAGTAAAATGGTGTTGACACACAGAGTGGTCTGTGTCGAGACAGAAAAGTGGTGTCGACATTTCAGAGAAATGGTGTCGACACATCTAGGAAATCTGTGTCGACACTTCAGAGAATTAGTGTCGACACATGCAGAGTAGGTGTCGACACATCCAAGGTGGTGTCGACACTTAGGCTTTACTTAGAATTAGTCTAGTAAAGTCTCGACTAATTGTCGAGCAAAGCGGTGTCGACACATAAATAAGTGTCGACACATATATTCAGTCGACTATACTTGTGTCGACACATAGTTGTCAAGACATGATAAGTAAGTGTCGACACTTTTCAACAGTGTCGACACAATTTAAGTATTTTGACGCGCCCTTTCATCTTCGATTCTAGAAAGGTATAAATAGGTTTTCGCCATTGTTTGTCGACACGCTCACCAAAGTTTCGAGACCAAACTTTTGTGTTGACATCACTCTTCTCTAAATTCAAATTTCTTCAAACTCTAATGGCGCCCAAGCTAGAAGAGAATATGAATGAAGAATATGAACTCGTGCGACACGCATTTGATGACGCGGAACCCGAGATCAAAGGCATGATAACCCTAATAGAAGAGACTGGGTTAGAATTTCTTGTTTCAGAACCGATCAAGATATGGAAGAAGGAAGTCCTCGAATTTCTGAATGGAGCAACACTAGATGAATCAGGACTCAAGATTAAGTCAAGAGTTCACGGGGAAAAGGTGAAGGTCTCTCCTAAAAGTATAAGAAAGGTACTTCAACTACCAAGAACTAAGGAAGAAGAAGGTGTGTCTGCTTCTAAGACAAGAGAGGCACTAACAAGGTGTGGACTTGATTCTAACCTGAAAATAGGATCTGTATTCAACAAAAAAGGAATGGACATGTAGGACAAGTTCTTATATGAGATAGTGGGCAAGGTAATACTGTGCAAGCCTGGAGGGCATGACAGAATTTCAGCTCATATGTTTAGTCTCATGACAAGGATAATATTCAAACTAGATACTGATTGGTCTACAGTTGTGTTTGAGAAAATAAAAGAGAGTATAAAGAAGCCCAATTTGGGTAGAATACTGAGTCTATACCTAGCTGGTAGTATACCAGAGGTGATGAATCAAGCAGCTGGATCTAAGATTAACCACATGAGGAGAATGGATTTGAGAATCTTCTCAAGGTGGGATAGAGTACTTACCAAAGAATTGCCATCTCCAGTAAAGGACACACCTCAGAAAAATAAGAAGAAGACAGCCCCTGTGGCTCAAGAATCCTCAAGTAGTTCTGAAGAGCAAGTAGTGTTCACTCCTGATGAAGAAGAAACTAGAAATGCTGGACAATCTCCAGCAAGACAAGAAGATGCAGAGAGGCAGGGGGAGCTACCCTCAGCAAGCCCAATTCACAAGGATTCAATCCAGGGGGAGCCTCTACTTGTGGATGAGCCACTCCACTAGAGAGTGAACAAGCTACTCAAACTATACTTGAGGTAATAACTGAAATCAACCAATTAGATTTCCCTATTGAGAATGAAGTTATGACTGACATATTATCTGATGTTAATCAGCAACCTCAGATTCTTAGTCAACCTCAGGATGTTGTCATGGAGGACACATCTGTTGCTGATCAAGTGATTGATGATATAAGAGATTCTCCACCCCATCCTCAACAGGAATTTACTTTAGAAGAACTGTTCCCTGACCTTCTACAAACTGACTTTGAGAGGGAAAAGCTGCTGCTGAGGGGGAGAAAGTAATTATTGAGGGGGAGCATGTGGAGATTGAAGAAGAAACTGCAGGCAAAGAGACTAAAAAGCCAAAGGATGCTGAGGAACTACCAATGACTGAGAAGGATTCTCATCCCAGTCCTAAAGAAAGAGTAGATATTGCTAGCACATCTGCTTCAAAAGATGAAGAGGCTGTTAGAGCCAAGAAGAGGAAGTTTCGGGTCTTCAAAAGAAGGAGCCGGACTTATAGGAAAGCCCTACAAACAATTGCTCCACAGCCTGCCCCATCTACTGACTATAGTTCACTGATGGTGGCTTTACAGATAAAGATGGATGAACAAAGGCAAGCTATAGAAAAGTATATAGATGAAGGGCATAAGTCACTGCAGTTTGATCAGGCCCAAGACATCAAGTCAATCAGATTTGAAATGAATCTGAACAAGAAATAAATGACTGACTGCTTTCATAAGGGAGGAAATGCAGTAGTCTATTTGTCCACTCATCAAGAGAAGATCAAAACACAAGTGGATGATATTGCACTAAAACAAGGCTATGTCTTGGAGAATCAGCTGAGAATGAATGATAATTTAACGGCTTCTCATAATGCCATAGTCACAGAAATGAAGAATATAGCTTCTGCCCATACTGCAGCCCTGACTACAGCTAAGGCAGAATTTGATAAAACATTACAAGAAGATATCACTGCTGTTACTTCTGCACTCCAGGATTCACAGAAGCTTATCACTGAAAAGCTCCAAAGATTGAAACCCTTCTACAAAGATGGAGTAAACTATCTGAATGCCCAGATAAGGTTCCAGAAATATGATCTTAGGGATCACATTGAAAGAGAAGTCATAAAGGGGGAGAGGGTATTAGTCAAGGCAGGCTCTGATCATGCCAAATGGATTTCAAATTCCATCAGAGCCATCCTTGGATATCCACCCTTATGTGATGATGACAATGTGGCAGAGTCTGGTATTAATCCTGCATATCTTGGAGGAGAGCAAGCTGAAGTAGCTCAGGTAATATACCCTCCACCAGATTTTGATATGATACATCAAGATATACAGTCAATGTATAGACCTCCTGAGGGAAATCAGAATGTCATCATAGAGAAAGTAGTTCAGCCTTTGCCAGAGGCAATTCTGAAAGAACAAGAGGCCTTATTAAAAGAACAAGAGACTCAATTGTCTAAGAAAAGATTCAGAGAGCAAGCTGAACTAAGGCCTGATTTTGAACAATGGAGCCCTACCTCCAGGAATATCATTTTAACTGCTTGGAAAGCTGCTAAAGATAATATTCTGGATAGAGGCAAATGGTATTCTGACTTGGAGTGGAGGAAGCATGAGAACAGGCAAGAGGCCATTATGCAATATAGAAGAAAGGCTAAGATGAGAAAGCTACCTCCTACTGCACAGGAGCCTAACAAGTACTTTCCAAAGCCTTATCATTACTTTGAAAGGCAAAAGATCAAGGCTGAAGAATTGAAAAAGAAAGAACTTAAAGGAAAGAAGCCTGCTGCTGTTGATGATACTGAAGCTCCTGTCCAAGCAAAAATACAATCAGGAAAGGGCATTGTGATCAAGGAGCCTGAGCTGCCTTAGGATAGAAATTTTTCTTAAGTTTACTATGTGTAATCAGTTGCATTCAACTTTCTGTAAACTTTTGAATAATGAAAATGTTGAAGTTGTTAGAACAATGCGATATGTGTTAAATCTATTGCATTACTGTTGTGAGATATTTGTGTATACATGTTTTGTTTATGCATGTTTATGTATTTTCCCTGTCATTTAATATTGTTTTACATCATACTGTGAATTTGTTATGTATGGTGTATATCATTGACTAAGGGTTATGACTTCTCCAAATAGGGGGAGATTGTTGGGTACATTAGAAAATATGTACCTGATTTGAAGAAGCCTCACCCTACTCAATGATATACATCAAGGTGTATTTGATGTATTTTGAGTTACCTTGTGCAGGTTAAGTAATTGCAGGGAAAGCTTAAAAGTTTCTAAGTCCATGTGTCGACACCTAGAAGAAAAGTGTCGACACTTAAGAAGACTTGTGTCGACACCTAGAGAAGCTGTGTCGACACTTGGAGTAATTGTGTCGACACCAGGAATGCAGAGTCGACACCAGAAGGAAAGTGTCGACACATACAGGCTGTGTCGACACTCAATGAAGAAATGTCTAAAGAATCAGTGTCGACACTTAGAAGCAGTGTCGACACCCAGAGGAACTTTGTCGACATCAAAAGTGTCGGCACTAGGAGGCTGTGTCGACACTCAGCAAATTTCAATAAAGTCTAAGTACAAGTGTCGACACAAAGGAGATGTGTCGACACTCAGCAAAAGTATCAACACAGAAGGCATGTGTCGACACCAAGGAGATGTGTCGACACTTAGCAAGTTTCAACACAATAAGATGTGTCGACACAAAGGAGTTGTGTCGACACTTACAAGAAATCAACTAAGTATCAAAGAAGAAGGACTTGTGTCAACACATAGGATCAGTGTCGACACATGTTGAAGAAGCAGTGTCGCGAAGCAGATTCTACAACACAAGGAGTTGTGTCGACACCATGAAGGCTAGTGTCGACACTTAGCCTACTTGTGTCGACACTTGGTCTATTAGTGTCGACACTTAAAGACTGACTGTCTCGACACTTTCAGACAGTTACAGAAAATTCAAGAAGTGACTGGATGACTTGACACCTGCCATTCCAACCAGTCTACTGCAACTGTCAGAGCTATTAGAAGATCGTTAGAAACCGGATCAGCTGGTCACCATGAAGAAGGCTTATATAAAGGCTTATTCTGTCAATAGATGGGGATCGATCAAGCAATTCATTGAAGAATCAATTGAATTGATCAGAAGATCTAAGAAGTTGGAGAGAGAGAGCTCCTTCTAAGAAGACAGATGTTGAACCAGGCTGTGAAGAAAGTTTCAGTTTGAGATCTGATTCTTAAGTCAGCAGTGATTGAAGATCATCTGCATAGAGTTTCAACCCTACTGTGTTCTAATTCAAGAAGCTTTGAAGAAAGCCAAGGGTGGTTGATCTCAGCAAAGTTCTTTCAAGAACTCTTCAAGAAACCAGACAACTCTTCTCTCTCAATCTGAGTTGTGGTTATATTCATTGTAATTTTAATTTTCTGTAGGATCCTTAGGGATCTGAGTTGTAAGCCTGAAATTATAAAGGCTAAGTGGTAGGGCCTGTGTGCCTGAGTGTAGGAGAATCATTTCTCTGAGTGTAGGCCTTATTGAGGGCTGAGTGTAGGTCTTGTTGAAGGCTGAGTGTAGGTCTTTGTGAAGACTGAGTGGTAGGGCTTTTGAGCCTGAGTTGTAGGAGTGGGATCACTCTGAGCTGTAGCAACCTATTTGGGGTTCTGAGTATAAGATCTGAGGATCTGAGGAATAGTGGAGAAGTTGGGCCGAATCTAGTACATTACTAGATAGGCGAAGGGGGAAAGTGGATGTACCCAGACCTTGGGGAACCACTATAAAATCTGTGTGTTCTCTGTGTGTGCATTATGCTGTGATTGTTGTGCTGTATTGCTGTGAAGAATTATATATAATTCTGTGTTTCTGCCTTTAATGTTTAAAAAGATTAAGTGCACCTATTCACCCCCCCCCCCTCGAGGTGTTTAGGCACTAGTTCTTTCAGTGCTCCTTCTTGTTAGACGTGTCCTTTTTCTCAGGGCATTCAGGCACAATATGGCCTGACTTTCTGCAGGCAAAGAAGACAACCTCCTTACTTGGAGTCTTGTCAAACTTAGGCTTGCTGAAACTCCTTTATCTTCTTTTGGAGTCTTCTTCTCTAACCCATCTTTTAAACCTCTTAGCTAGGAGATTGAACACCTTCGTAAAAATTTTGAAGGTTCTCCATCTGCAGCCTGAAGAGCAATGGACTTCTCTCGAGAGGTAGAGATTTTGTCCTTTACTTTTGACATAACCCTACTCTTTAAGAGGAGTTCATAAGACTTGAGTTTGCCTAATAGGAAATTAGTAGTGATTTCCATGCAACATCTAAACTCTCTGATGACCCAGATTCTTGAATCCCAAGTGCCTGGGAAGCACATGGGGAGCTTATCATTGATCTTAGTGAGTGATATCTTCTTGTCCAATCCTTTTAGTTCATTTACAATGATATTAAACTTTCATACATCTCAGACACTATTTCTTTAGCTTCCATCAATAATCCTAAATCGTGGCTCCCATCATTTAAAAAGTCTTATATTGGGATTTGAGAAGAGATCTCTTGTCATTTCTTTCATCTAAGCTTCCATCAACAATCCTAAATCGTGGCTCCCATTTTTTACTAACTAGCAATAAGCAACTTTCTGGAAAATCTCAACTAATATTGTTGAGACTAGGATGTTTATGACCTTTGCATCATAGTCCTTCACTTTCTTCTCTTCATCTATCCATTGGGGTCTTGACACAGGTTCTGAGGTGGTGTTTCCATCTACATCCTTTTTGCAGGGCATTGGTGGTCCTGATAATATAAAACTAAAGATATCATCATCAATAGAGATCATATATAATTTAATTCTAGCCTTCTAGAGTGTGAACTTCTCTAAATACACACAGGAGGTCTAGTAGAAGCAAATCCTCTTAAATTATTTGAAGATATTTTGAAATTATATATATATATATATATATATATATATATTATATATATATATATATATATATATAAATAATATATATATATATATATATATATATATATATATATATATAACTTTATAACTGTTGTGATCTTTATGATCAAGGTGTTAGCCTTTATTTGATCAAACTAGATCTAATACCAATTGAAAGTATGAACAGTTGAAGCAATCCTCTAAGAATTCTCTAGAGGGGGGGGGGGGTAAAAAGAGATTTAAAAATTCTTCTTCAAATAATTTCAGTTAACTCAAAATTCACACACACACATACACATAGATTATAGACCAGAAATTAATCACAGAGAAAGTAAGCATAATACAAAACGAAAGTAATTAAGTACAAAAAAACAAAAACACATAAGATACCAATGCTATAGTGGTTCTCCAAAATATAGGTACATCCGCTCCTCTATCACCTTAGTAGGAATACGCTATCCCAGTTCCTGAGTTTTTTTTATAATGAGACTGCTAGAACTAATAACTAGATCTTTTGGTAAGGAGATCGTTAACGATAACCAATCCGAGTCTTTTGACAAAGATATTCTCAGAAACACAACCTGAATCCTTTGAAGATGTATTCTAATAAATCTTTACTCAATTAATATAGGAGAATTACGAAGAGATTAAGATAGAAAGTTATGTGGAAAAAAATTCTTCTAGATAAGTCCTCTCATCAAGAATCTGAGAACTATTATGCACTAAGTGTTTCTAATCCTCCAATATGATGAACCTCTTACTGAAAGAGATTTATAGAGGTTATTAGCCTTGGATCCGTGATCTTCTTTGAATATTTTAGTTGATGGTTTGTTGAAGCACAACCAGAGAAGATAAAGATGACGAAGAACAGTAGTTGGCTATTAGCATTTTTGTTCTTGTTCAACTTGTGTTGTTTCATTTTTTGTGATTATATCATCTTTGAATCATTTCAAATTATTCATTTCTTAGAATAGTATCTTCAGATGGAATGATGATATTATCTTCCAAATTTGCTTCAATTGTTCTCGACATCTTCTTCAATATTTTTCCATAAAATCTTCTATGAATCTGGTAGAGATTTTTTTCTTTAGATCTTCTTCTAATGGTTAGAATTGTTTGAATTAATTCCATGAAAGTCCCTTGGATTAAGCATGGAATAATTCTTTGAAATTTCCATTCTAGACTATATTCGATGCTACGTCGACTTCATGTAAGAGTAACGACAACTACAGCTTTAGATAAAAACAATTTTGTTGTCGAAATTGCGTCGATATCTTATTGATGCTTGTATCAGCTTTTGTTTTGAAGTAACGTCGACTTTAGCATATGTAGTCACTCTGAATTCCAATCACAGTCACGTTGACATCAATTCGACGTTACATTGACTTCTAGTCAACACATGTTTGCTTTGCTTGACTTTCTTCTACAATTCAGTGTCTAACTCATGTCCTTGACTCAACTAACTTCCTGGGACTTCTATGACAATATTACTCTCTCCATACAACATGGGTAATAAACCTAGGATGTAAAATCACTTTTAATATAATTTGTTAAGTTAAATCATAAGGGTTTTCCCAACAAAAATCATCACTGCACGAATCTTGAAGTACAAACAAATGGGATTTGTTTATCCCCTACCTCCATCCGATAGATGGGATGATCCCGACCTGAGGTGATTTTCACTTGGATTTCTCAACCATCCCATTGTCTCCACGGCCAGCCACCACCTCCTTAAGGTGGTGGTCATCGAATGGTGGTGGTTAGGTGGTCGAAAAACGCCACTCCGACCAACTCGAGCAAGAAGAAAACTCGGCAAAATTTTACCTATCTCACATGGAATTAGGCTTAATTGAGCCAAATATCTCTCCTAAATGATCTAGGATTCTAGCACAGTGGGAGGGGAGGAGAAACTCACTAGAATTGGAGCTCGAGATCGTGTATTTCGCTGGTTTGCCATTACCGACCACCTCCTTGAGCTCCCATGCTAATCCCCTGATTCTCCACCAGCACCTTCAATCCAAGTCACTTGCTCGACTCCTCAAGACCTTCTGAAGCTAATGGAGTGGCATGATTACATTGATATTGGTTGTATGTGGATAAGCCATTAAGGAGTGGTCGAACACACCTTGGTTGTTCCACCCTTGCTCTAGTGTCCCCCCATCTAGCACTAAAATGATTGGGCTCACTGAGAGGGGTTCAGATATGGGTTTGGGAAGAGGAGAGAAGGGCCAAGTGGCCTCCTGTCCATGATTTTTGTTTTGTCCTCTTTCAAAATTGGGAAAATTCTCAAATTGTCCCCATGCATGCCCTTACATGCAAATTTCAGAGGGTGTGAGGGATAATTGACTCATTAGCTACAGAATGGGCGATGGGCCATTGAATTGACTCATTGGAATTGGACTTGGATCCATAGGATGCAATTTTTGGGTAACCTTGACCATGGTTGACTTTATGGTTAACCTAGTCAAATTT